>JACTOM010000181.1:0-10198 GCA_015832385.1 Elymnias hypermnestra | reverse complement strand
GATTTTGAACTTTGTGCAGCGGTAATAAAGTGCAAATTGACTCTTTCACGTTAGTAACACACCTAAATTCCTCAGACAACAGTGTGTACTTGTAATTTATTAGGAATTTTATTGAATAGCAATAAAGGTCAAATTGACTCTACATTTTTGTTAGAAAACGTTTGTATGGGAAACAGAAAAGGGCTGTTATTAAAGTTTTCCACTGCAATTATTCGAAATTTTCTCGCCATAATACCATCCTTGGACTTCAACGAACATTAAAAATAAAGAATTGTCAAAATTGACCGAGACGTTGTTGTTTATGCGCTTACCAACACATTTTGCGATTCATTTTTATATTATACCTATAAACATACACTTTTAAGTACCTATAATACAAACTAATTTAACCATACACAATGGTATTATAGAATTTGTTGTTATGTTTATCTTTTAATTGAAACCACAAAGCCGACAATAACAAAGTCATAGAAATGTTTTGCTAACAATATATCCTCGATTTTATTAATGCAAAAATCTGCTACCTGGTTCGTTGGAAGTCAATGTTATTTTCACATTATTATAGAACAATGTTTGAATATAGTTAAATAATAAACTATATGCAATCATATTTAATAATAACGTGCAATATAAAAACAAATTAAAGTCATTGTGATGTTTAAGTCTGTTTTGTTGAACGATATTTGATTACTACATAAAATTATCATGTCTACTAATGTTGTAATTTACTTTTTATTAAGTTATACGATTAATAAATTATAAGTATATATTAAACATACAAAATATAGTCATTCTTTCATCATGTGGCACTAATTTCTTAAATTTATTACATAGGATCTTTAAAGCTTTTACAACGAGCTTTAAGTAGATCATTCTGTAGCAGTTTTTGAAAAATAAATTTGATGAATAAATTTTTGAATTTTTTAAATGAAATTTGAAGAAAATTATACAAACATCAAGCGTTATCCACTACAAATTTAATAATCTATAAAACAGATTGTAAATTAAGAGTAGAATGTAATAAATAGTTTCCAGAAAATGATAACCAACAGATTCTTAACACAGTTTACGGGCAATATTTCAATTTTGATTTTGCGTAACCAAAATAAATCCGTGACAATGCCTTTTTTCTCTGAGAAATCCTTTATGCACGCCGGATGAAGTCAAAACTTACATCCAGGAGTGTGGGACTCGCTGGTCGAACCATTATACCCACTAAAACCTAGCGGAACCCTTCATCCAGGTGTTGGGGTCCAGATGTCCGCAGATTCATTTAGCTCTGGCGCCCAGGATGAATCCGACTTAAGGGTTTAGTTGAGGGAGAGCAGGTAATCAAAATTGCGCGAGGCGAGAGGGAATAGCGTCTGCCATAATCTCCCTTTGCCTGTTTAGTGCTTCCCTCTGCAGGATGACAGTCTCGCAGAAGGACGTCACTGCTCTCCAACTTGACTCATCGCCAATCATAGCGCCCACAATGTTGGGGAGTAAGAGGTCACTCCCAATCAGCGATGTCAAGATGTGACGCTGGGGACCCCAAGCCTGACAATTTGCTACTGTGTGGTGCGCAGTATCGACGGCCGCCCCTCATATACGGCAACCAGGCGTCTCTTCACAACCTGAAATCTGGTGCAGATTCATGCCGAAGCAAACATGTCCTGTTAAAATCTGCATCAACCTGTAGGTTAGCGTATTGCGCCCCCTGGCAAGTCAGTCTTTCAAGAATGGACGCACCGCTGCAACCGGGGCCACACCTGCAGCTGGAAACCCGAGGTCCTTCTTCCACCTTTCAATCAGGGCCCTGTCGGATAGGATCCTGAGTGACATAATGCCTACGAAATTGTCATAAATACAGAAATATCGACTAATATTGTTTTTAATTTTATTCACAATGTCTTTTGTTTATGGTTTTGTCAAAAATCTAATAATATAATTGTTCTTGAAATGTATACTACGTTACTATGAAGTTATTCCTATGAAAAACAGATATCTTACAATTTATAATAGCAGATATCACACGGACCACAGAACCAACGATATATTCGTACGAAATGCCTGAAATTCAGATGCTTGCATCACGTACAGAAACAGCATTTGCATACGTCCCGAATCCCTAATCAGAATCCTCGTATTGCAACAAAGCTTGCACAATTTCTACGAAATTATTCACAGTAAATCCAACAATTGGCATCTTTAATCTCTGTGACTATTTAGCATACGTTAATCGCAAAGATTGGGTTTAAGGTTCTTAAAAAAAGTAAAGTATCTAGCAGCCAGAGAAAGTTTTACCGCTGGGCAAATGAATATATAAAAAAATAACCATTTATTTCGTTTGAATACATTTAAATACACAACTAAATTTCTAAACACACAACTTACATAAGTTATAAGATGACAGCAACCCGGGACAAACACACACACCAAAAATAAGTTAGTAATTAGTTGATAATAAGAAAGTAAAACGTCAGTGACAACTTTAAAAGTTACTTAACCTAAATGCCAATCTCCGCAAATAACCGTAGAATAAGTAGCACTTGTAATGTAGCATTAAATTATGTTAATAAAATAATTAATTAATTTAGTTATTTTATTAATTTGCCTTCTCTATTAATATCTTTTACAAGAAACAAGGTTTTAGAGCTAAGGGTGTGTAGTGCAAGTACTTTTTTCACGACCAAGGATACTTAGTTCAATTACCGACAGGAAATTCAGAAAATTGTATTTTCTGTTTATAATTACCAGCCTTTTATTGTTCCACTGCTGGGCAATAGGCCTCCTCTCTTAAAGAAGAGACTCTCGAATATCTACTCGTATGTACCAAATTTCATTTACATTTCAGTATTTTTCATTGGACGTGATAGTTTATATAAAATAACTATATATATTTCAAATAAAATAATACTTTAAATAAAGGATACGGTTCCTAATTTGACTAAATCGTATTCTTAGAGAGAATGGCCTTCACAATGTCGTTCCCATTGGTGAATTTGTAAAAATTGTAAATGATGCCAATTTGGGATATCATTGTTGTAACGTTTCATAAACGATTAGAATTATTGTAACTATGAAAAACTAAAAGGGAGTGGTAGTTTCTTAATAAATAAGACAATTAAGAAATGTATTTGGCGCCAAACACTCTCATTGGTGTTTGTCGTAATAGCCTCGTATTCGTAGAAGTTAGTTGAGTCCTTAGTATTTAATCAACGTTAGCTACTAGTTATTGTTTTTCAAGTTAGTTGTGTCGGTAAAAAAGGGCTGCTCTGCGATACAAATCTAAGTGTACTTCTTTAAATTAAAACTGATGTCTTTTTATTATGTTATAATGATAATTGTGTGCTATTTGTTTGTATATTTAATGATAATGGATGTTGAAGATGTATTTCATTGTAATTTATATTAAATGTAACCTGAATAAAAAAAAAAACAGTAAAAGACTATAGATTGTTATTTAATCTAATTATTACTATATTTCTGACACACGCGCCATAGACAAGTATCCTTGTGGGTAACACGTTTACAAACTTGAATGTCATATATTTTTTTATATCGAATCAACAACCCAATAATAAGTTTAGAGCTTCTAGCTCTAAAATTGTCTTTACTTCCATCCTTTACAACCCTTTTGCTGGGTGAAACTCCAGCTTTCTAATGGTGAAAAACATACATACATACAAAAACAAATGTTTCCTCTTTGTAATATTAGTTAAGATAAGCCTATGTTAAATATTGTGTTACACGTCCGTGGCTCCACTTTTAGCAGCAGAGTGCGATAATTTTATATTATATTGATGGACAAGTGGGCAGACGGTATGGAGAGGGCTAAAGAGGATTTATGCTTAGTTCAGTGGTTTGCACGTTGATACTGGCAAGGAAGGCTGGAATTACGTTGCTTATTGAAAATTAGAAGATAGTGACTTATATTTGAATTTAAAACCGTTTCTACATAAGGAAAACCTGATAAAGAAGTAATAAATGTTTGTATTGAGACGAAGTGAAAGTCAAAGTCAAAATATCTTTATTCAAGTAGGCCTATTACAGCACTTTTGAATCGTTAAATATCGTTTTTTCTATGTATTATTTAAATGAATGACTGATAATAACATTAAAGAACGACTTACAACCTAAAGTTCGCACCATGATCTGAGAAGAGCCCACAACAAACTCAGTCGGGTGTACGGTTTTTTTTGTCATCATCATTACAATATATATTTTAAATTTACCCTAACATTAGTTCTTATACCTATCATAGCATAATTTGATGTTACATATTTGATNCTTGCGATTATAAAATTCAAAAACATTGTTATTTTATTATTATAATTTAATGAATCCTCCTCGGATGGGCATCGTGCAGGAAACGAGGGCAGATATCTTCTTCCGATAACCTCAGTGTTTGAAGATCAGAGTCGTCGAACAGTGCGTGTTGCCAGTGATAACCTACGGTTCTGAGAGCTGGTCGCTGACTATGATCCCCATACGGAAGCTCAGAGTCACTTAGCAGAGGGAGGAGGAGGAGGAGATGGAGTTATGCTCGGAGTTTCTAAACGTGATCGAATCAGAAAGGAGGAGATCCGTAGCAGAACCAAAGTCACTGAATTAGTCCTACGAATTGCGAACCTGAAGTGGCAATGGGCAGGCCACATAGTCCGAAGGACCGATGGACGTTGGGGCCCGAAGGTGCTGGAATTGGACCCCGCACCGGGCGGTGCGTGTGTGCGACAGTGTAGGCAAACAAGATGAACCGATGATATCAAGAGGGTGGCCGGTAGCCGCTGAAGCCAGGCGGCTCTAGATCAGGCCTTGTGGACATCATTACGTGAGACCTATAGCCAGCAGTGGACGTCCATTGGTTGAGACGACGATGACGACGAACAAAGTAGGTTTGTTGGTATTCTAACAGGGGAGCAGAAGACATACCGCAAACACTTAGCAACTGGTTTTAAGGTTTATTAATTATTTATGTTAATCGCTGGCATTAATATAATGGCATAAGTTACATTCAAATTTCTGTTACACTACGCAACTTAACATTTTCTTCTACGAGAACCTTCTCTTTTTTAGGCTGGGAAATGGTTACAAGACTGTTACACACGAAAATAACTAAAAACTTCGAACTAAGAAATTGAAGGAAAAGAAAATACACCCAGCTTTTTGTTTACATCATTCCACGTCACAGTAATACGACATTTAAAAAATAGGTTCAGAATTTTATATAATGTCGTAAGCTTAAAATAGCTCTCATACTCGTTTATTCCTTCGTATTCCGAGTATTTATTTATTCTAGGTATAGAAGATTTCAGGCATTTTCTATTTTGTCTAGATATGGATTGGCATGAAGCTTTTGCAGTGGCTAGTTAGCATCCTACCAGCAAAGAAATTGCGTTCCAGCACTATGCTATGGACCAAACCACAAGAAATAAATTTACCATCATGTGAGATACTCCAGTAAAGCGCTAACTAATATGTTTCTGCTGATTCATTTTAGACCAGCGTGTTTCTAAATTTTCTCTCTCTAAATAAAAAGACTCTTTACTAAAAAGAGGATGGGATAAGAATGTTTAACAAAGACCCGACAAAGTAGAGAATGCGGGTTACATGGGATTGTACCCACTGTCATATTTGTCCAGCAGTGGGACGTACATATATNTTGATACGTTTCATTGGTGGTTTTTTTAGTAATGATTTTTTTATGAAAGCGATGAAACGCTTGATGGCCTCGCTGGCGCAGTGGTGCGAATATGGCGCAATGGTCGCTTTGCTAGCGGAGATCCCGGGTTCGATCCCCGGTAGGACGAATTTAGGAAATTGTATTTTCTAATTTGTCTGAGTCTGGACTAGACTAGTGGGAGGCTTCGGCCGTGGCTAGTTACCACCCTACCAGCAAAAACGTACCGCCAAACAAAGATATTTGTGTTCCGGTACGATGCTGTGTAGAAACCGTAAGGGGTATATCGCCTCTTAACAGTTTAGCGCACTTCCATCTTAGACTGTATCATTACTTACCATCAGGTGAGGTCACAGTCAAGCGCTAGTCTGTCAGCAATAAAAAAAAACCGTCTGAGGAAAATATCGCCTCTATTTCGTTTGTAATTTCCAAGAGCTTTTACCCAGAACATCAGAATTCAAAACCGCCACAGTATTTTGTGGCCTTTGAATATTGATTTCATTACCTTTTCAATGAAAATGTTCTGGGGTTAATTAAATTTCCTTTGCCAACATAAAATTATTATCTCTGATAATGTGAGGCTGGAAAACGTAAAGTTTTCCCTTAATTAGGTTTTGTAATTAAACCTTAGGCATACGTTACGGCTTATAAAATCTGACGTCACGACCGCTGGGAATAATTACGTTGGGTTTAATACCACGTTTTTGTTTTTGGTGTTTCTAGAATATATAAAATTAAGCTTGCCTGAGGATGGACGTTATCTCCTGGTTTCTTCTCAACTTTAGTTGAGCAATGCGGACCTCGAGGCAGTGCCTCCTTACCCGGGCATCTTCCTCAGACATTAATTTGATGCCTGGTATTCTGTTTTGTTCGCAATCATACGGGATGGTTCCCGCTGGCTACGCTAGCAGGTCCATCCAGGTAAATTAATGAAATGGTCAAGTCCGGGTATTGCCACTGATATTGCGTCGTCTACGCCGTCATCGTCGCCTACATCAGGAGGCGGTGACAGCAGAAGTTCACGAGGCAGGGGACGCCTAGTGATTGCTGCTCTTGGGTGCTGGCTGGCAATGCCGTGGAGGTGTATGTGTCGGGAGTTGTCCGCGTGGCGTTTCTCTTACGTAGGCACTTGTTCTGCTGGATCTACAGCCTACTCCTCTGGTACCCTGAGTAGAACAAGTGCCAGGAAGGAGCCGCATACGTCAGTCTGGAGCGGACGTAGGCTCCGTAGACTTAAAACATAAGTAAATACGCACTGGTAATGATTAGTTATACTTCATGATAAGACTTCATTATTGTAATATAAACAAAGATTTTTATAATAAAAGCTATGATGGCTTAGTTGTGAGACACGTGGGTTCTTGACTAAAGAAATTTAGGGATCAAGTCTTTTTTAAAAGAAACTGATGTGCTTGATTATGATATCCTCCATCCATAATTATCTCTTAAACAGCCCGGCCGCATTTTATTGGCCCCTGTAATTGCCCGCGTTTTTGCCCCGCGAGTTTAATGTCACTGAAGGAGCTTGAATATTCATGAAAAACTACCAAATGTAATGATTTTTATGTTTGCTAATCTTTAATCTATTCAATGTTATTTTTTTAAAATTAAGTTAAGGCTCTTGTTCAGCGCCATGTTGCGCTAAAGTTTGAGATAGTGAAAACAGTCCATCTTGTATTCCGTCCGGCACTTATATACTGATAAATACAAATAATCACTAATAAACACTCACAGTTTATAAAATGCCACATAAAAACAACGACCTTTGATGCGACACATGCCCCGTTAGTAACGGTCACTTTATAACTGTTTTTTTTTGTCTGGTGTTATCTCTACGTAAATTTGGTTACGACAGTTACCGAGAAGTGAAATAGATAATACACCTTATGAATTAAAAAAGAAAGAGATGCTTATATTTCTGATAGCCCGAGTAGAGACAGAACTATCAATCTCCTTTAAATCGGCCTTGTCAAATGGTAGTTGACAGGGGATGTCTACGGGTTATGCTTTTTGTAGAGGGAAAACATAGTATGGAAGTCAGTCTAGGTACAGTAACCTGTTGTGGAGTAGTGTGTTGAATCTGTGCTGTAGAAACTCTCTCTTCTATGAGTGAAGGAGCTGATACTCAGCCGTGGGATGTTAATTCCTTATTGTAAGATTTCAAACTATATACGTAGTTTTTATTAGTTAGAAATGTGTTTTAAGGTAAGTTGCAGCCCATTGACAATCTACCGCTGGACACATGCCTCCTCACTTATGGGAGATGGGGCTTTTAGACCTAGACCCTCCAAGCTGCTCCACTGCGGATTGTCAGGCATAGTACACAAGTGCACTTTCTATTCCTTCACTCTCATAGTCTGATTTGACGGCGATCCGACATGACTGGAGAGAGATCAGGCGTAGGACTGAAAGTTTAACGTACTTTAAGAGGCACGGGGGTAAAGTATACCGCAGTCCTATATGTTTTACATTGTATATATTTTGTAAGTAAATAAAACAGAGTTAAGATCAAAATTTTAAACAGACGTTTAGGTCAGATCAGCTCAAAGTTTTTTTTAAATAGATCTGAGCAAGTTTGACAGGTCAAGTTTTAAATTTTTCAAATGGGTGGAATAACTCTAGTTATAACATGGACACTTAATTAGTCACAGGTGACAATAATGAACTAAACGACTTTGAAATGTAATTTGAAGGGTTTCAGGCAGGCTATCGACATCGTTTATACATTAATTATAGAATCCTTTGTGTCTTTTACGCGTCCTTACTCTTGCAACAAGTATCTTATGCTGGCATTAGTTTTTATTATTGAAAACTAGCTGTTTTCGGCGGCATGAGTCGCACAATTCGTGATATATTGGGAAGTAAATCCTCTACCTGTATAAAATTATCACCGTAGTGGCTCGTTTTTAAGTTATTCTGTCATATCGTAGCCGCATCATTGCTAAGTGTTAGACTATCGATGGTTAAAAATACTGAAAACATTGTGCAATATTACAAAATGATAACGCAATACGAGGTAATTTTAACAAAAGGAACAATTTTGTGAGGAAAGTTATTCGAGCTGCCATGTGGAGCAGTTGTTTTAAAGAGAATCAGTGCTAAATTTTATAAATTCAAATAGTGAAGAAATTAATATAGTGCAGGTTGTTTATGTTTACATAGCGGAGAGAATAAAAGTTGTTAGTTAATGTTACTTGGTGCTTTTTATTTTTTTTACCAAATCCACACCTTCGTCAAAGGTTTAAGTTTACAATACAATTTTATTAATACATAAGCTAGATCGGATTTACTTTGTATACACATAACATACATATTAATAAAAAACCACAAACAACATCATTTACAAAATTATTCCGTTCGCTAAAATTAACTCGAATTGCATAACATTTCGTAATATTGCCCAATGTTTTGGTATTTCTAAGTGTTGCCACTATATGTTGTTTCCCAACTATCTTTAGTCTTACATAAGTATAAGCATAATTTTATTTTGCGGATCCTCTTGATTTCTACGATAAACTTTTTTAACTCCCAGTAATTTCAGTTTATATATTATTCTATAAACGATGGGTTTGATTAACGTTAAAATTTTAAATAACGGGACGTTGTCCCGACCTAAATGGAAGCATGTAACCGCAGAGGGGAGAATATGTAAGCGGCCCTGTTATTCTTCATACACGAGGCCAAGCTTAAATTGTCAGAAAATTGTGTACTGTCAGTTTAAGCTTGTTGATAATTTCGCTTAATTCAGGCTCGTATCAAACCGGATTCACCCGAGGCAAACCATTTTAATATTTAAAATTTCATATGTACAATTACTTGTTAGAAATAAACTGGTGAACGAATATATTTCACATAGGTTCACTTGTTTCCACTTAATAAGAGAGAGAAGAAGGGCAGTATAGGAGTAGAGGAGGGATGTACCTCAGGGGACAGTGTTAGAGCCCGTATTTTGGAATCTCGGATTTGACTGGCTCACTTCTCTCCGGAATGAGCATTTTATCTTATACTGATGAAACTCTAGTCACAGCACGGGGAAGGAACTACGAGGACGCAGCTCTGCTTGCAGAGGTCAGAATGGACTGGGTAGTGGATTGAATCCGCAGCCTAGGCTTGGAAGAGTCTGCAACCAAGACAGAATCCTTACCCTTCTACGAAGCTCGTAGGGCTCTTTCATGAGGTGCGGTAATAACCCTGAGAGATGCGGTTTTGGACCTAAAGAGCCATATGAAATACTGGGGTCAAATACTTGACGACCGGTGGAACTTTTAGGCTCGGCTTGGCTTGTTATGGACGGCAGCAACACTCCTGGCAGGGAGATCACCTGCCAGGAGTGTTGCTGCCGTCCATGAGAGCTCAGGGAAATCAATCTAAGGGGAAAAGGTCAATTTTAGAAAGCAGATGGCGCGATAAAATAAAAGAAAAGTACGTTAAACCCACAGTAATACATAAATAAAGATATAAAAGCAACAAGAAACAATGCAAAAAAAAGTATTTGTGAGTACAAATAGTATTGATACCACGATTATGCCTGTCAAT
>JACTOM010000187.1:0-12830 GCA_015832385.1 Elymnias hypermnestra | reverse complement strand
ACATATTAATAAATATAACATACATAAACTTACATATATGTGAATATATACATATAAGGTCGTCAATACTTAATTCTTCTCCAAGAGATATTCTTTGTTCAATATCTAAATATTTAAAGATTTTTCAAATGGAAGTATCTTTAACCGACTTCAAAAAAAGGAGGAGGTTATCAATTCGTCTGTATTTTTTTATGTTTGTTACCTCATATCTCCCGACTGGGTGGACCGATCTTGATGATTTTTTTTAAATGAGAGATGGTTCTCGTCATAGGGTCAATTTTTTTAAATCCAGTTCTGATGATGGCATCCATGAGAAAACCGGATAAGTGTTAATTTTGCATTAAGCATGTTCTTTTTTTATTGGAAAGGATATACTTCAAGGGTTGCTTTGTGATAGTTTGGTTAGGTTCTGATGATGAATTCCAAGAAAAAGTGACGGAACTCTTCAATTCTTAGGAGCAAATGAACGATACTCGGCAGAATCTTCTATAGGCTATACAGATATTTGAGTCGCCTACCTTAACTTCGGTATGGTCTAGTGCTAGTCGTAGTAAAATATGAAGATCAATGGATCTCCTCAACGGCTTACAGTAAGGGTGCGGTTTAAGGCAGAAAATATAAGTGTCTGTAATCAAATAGCAATGAGCTTACGTTTGTTGCTGCATTGCAAAATTAAATAAAAATTTTAACAAAAAAAGAACTGCCTTTAAAACAATTTACAAATAAAGCCAAGGCAGGTATCCCGCAGGTCTACTTGGCAGCTCCCGCGTCTCTCCCATCTATAGCTATATATGTAGGCACCTTGGCTGACACCGACTCCAAATATAACAATACGAAGAACATTATAAAAGAATACGAAGTTATTTCTTACTTTTTAGAGCATATTAATATATTTGTAAGTTTGTTTTGAAGGCGGTTCTTTTTTTGTTAAAATTTCTATTTATTAAAAATAGTCGTATCTAATTTTAGGATCTACCTATCGCGAAATTGTAATGAATATGATGAGAAATAAAGGATAAAAGGAATTCTTTTTTCTAAAAAACCATAAAAAACCAAAAAGTTTATTGCGCGTTCGTAGATTTAGNAATCTCAGTTACAGAGATATCGCTAAATACCAGTCTCATTTATAGAGGTATTGCTGAGTACCAGTCTCAGTTATAGAGATATCGCTAAATACCAGTCTCAGTTATAGAGGTTTCGCTAAGTACCAATCTCAGTTACAGAGATATCGCTAAATACCAGTCTCATTTATAGAGGTATTGCTGAGTACCAGTCTCAGTTATAGAGATATCGCTAAATACCAGTCTCAGTTATAGAGGTTTCGCTAAGTACCAATCTCAGTTACAGAGATATCGCTAAATACCAGTCTCATTTATAGAGGTATTGCTGAGTACCAGTCTCAGTTATAGAGATATCGCTAAATACCAGTCTCAGTTATAGAGGTTTCGCTAAGTACCAATCTCAGTTACAGAGATATCGCTAAATACCAGTCTCATTTATAGAGGTATTGCTGAGTACCAGTCTCAGTTATAGAGATATCGCTAAATACCAGTCTCAGTTATAGAGGTTTCGCTAAGTACCAATCTCAGTTACAGAGATATCGCTAAATACCAGTCTCATTTATAGAGGTATTGCTGAGTACCAGTCTCAGTTATAGAGATATCGCTAAATACCAGTCTCAGTTATAGAGGTTTCGCTAAGTACCAATCTCAGTTACAGAGATATCGCTAAATACCAGTCTCATTTATAGAGGTATTGCTGAGTACCAGTCTCAGTTATAGAGATATCGCTAAATACCAGTCTCAGTTATAGAGGTTTCGCTAAGTACCAATCTCAGTTACAGAGATATCGCTAAATACCAGTCTCATTTATAGAGGTATTGCTGAGTACCAGTCTCAGTTATAGAGATATCGCTAAATACCAGTCTCAGTTATAGAGGTTTCGCTAAGTACCAATCTCAGTTACAGAGATATCGCTAAATACCAGTCTCATTTATAGAGGTATTGCTGAGTACCAGTCTCAGTTATAGAGATATCGCTAAATACCAGTCTCAGTTATAGAGGTTTCGCTAAGTACCAATCTCAGTTACAGAGATATCGCTAAATACCAGTCTCATTTATAGAGGTATTGCTGAGTACCAGTCTCAGTTATAGAGATATCGCTAAATACCAGTCTCAGTTATAGAGGTTTCGCTAAGTACCAATCTCAGTTACAGAGATATCGCTAAATACCAGTCTCATTTATAGAGGTATTGCTGAGTACCAGTCTCAGTTATAGAGATATCGCTAAATACCAGTCTCAGTTATAGAGGTTTCGCTAAGTACCAATCTCAGTTACAGAGATATCGCTAAATACCAGTCTCATTTATAGAGGTATTGCTGAGTACCAGTCTCAGTTATAGAGATATCGCTAAATACCAGTCTCAGTTATAGAGGTTTCGCTAAGTACCAATCTCAGTTACAGAGATATCGCTAAATACCAGTCTCATTTATAGAGGTATTGCTGAGTACCAGTCTCAGTTATAGAGATATCGCTAAATACCAGTCTCAGTTATAGAGGTTTCGCTAAGTACCAATCTCAGTTACAGAGATATCGCTAAATACCAGTCTCATTTATAGAGGTATTGCTGAGTACCAGTCTCAGTTATAGAGATATCGCTAAATACCAGTCTCAGTTATAGAGGTTTCGCTAAGTACCAATCTCAGTTACAGAGATATCGCTAAATACCAGTCTCATTTATAGAGGTATTGCTGAGTACCAGTCTCAGTTATAGAGATATCGCTAAATACCAGTCTCAGTTATAGAGGTTTCGCTAAGTACCAATCTCAGTTACAGAGATATCGCTAAATACCAGTCTCATTTATAGAGGTATTGCTGAGTACCAGTCTCAGTTATAGAGATATCGCTAAATACCAGTCTCAGTTATAGAGGTTTCGCTAAGTACCAATCTCAGTTACAGAGATATCGCTAAATACCAGTCTCATTTATAGAGGTATTGCTGAGTACCAGTCTCAGTTATAGAGATATCGCTAAATACCAGTCTCAGTTATAGAGGTTTCGCTAAGTACCAATCTCAGTTACAGAGATATCGCTAAATACCAGTCTCATTTATAGAGGTATTGCTGAGTACCAGTCTCAGTTATAGAGATATCGCTAAATACCAGTCTCAGTTATAGAGGTTTCGCTAAGTACCAATCTCAGTTACAGAGATATCGCTAAATACCAGTCTCATTTATAGAGGTATTGCTGAGTACCAGTCTCAGTTATAGAGATATCGCTAAATACCAGTCTCAGTTATAGAGGTTTCGCTAAGTACCAATCTCAGTTACAGAGATATCGCTAAATACCAGTCTCATTTATAGAGGTATTGCTGAGTACCAGTCTCAGTTATAGAGATATCGCTAAATACCAGTCTCAGTTATAGAGGTTTCGCTAAGTACCAATCTCAGTTACAGAGATATCGCTAAATACCAGTCTCATTTATAGAGGTATTGCTGAGTACCAGTCTCAGTTATAGAGATATCGCTAAATACCAGTCTCAGTTATAGAGGTTTCGCTAAGTACCAATCTCAGTTACAGAGATATCGCTAAATACCAGTCTCATTTATAGAGGTATTGCTGAGTACCAGTCTCAGTTATAGAGATATCGCTAAATACCAGTCTCAGTTATAGAGGTTTCGCTAAGTACCAATCTCAGTTACAGAGATATCGCTAAATACCAGTCTCATTTATAGAGGTATTGCTGAGTACCAGTCTCAGTTATAGAGATATCGCTAAATACCAGTCTCAGTTATAGAGGTTTCGCTAAGTACCAATCTCAGTTACAGAGATATCGCTAAATACCAGTCTCATTTATAGAGGTATTGCTGAGTACCAGTCTCAGTTATAGAGATATCGCTAAATACCAGTCTCAGTTATAGAGGTTTCGCTAAGTACCAATCTCAGTTACAGAGATATCGCTAAATACCAGTCTCATTTATAGAGGTATTGCTGAGTACCAGTCTCAGTTATAGAGATATCGCTAAATACCAGTCTCAGTTATAGAGGTTTCGCTAAGTACCAATCTCAGTTACAGAGATATCGCTAAATACCAGTCTCATTTATAGAGGTATTGCTGAGTACCAGTCTCAGTTATAGAGATATCGCTAAATACCAGTCTCAGTTATAGAGGTTTCGCTAAGTACCAATCTCAGTTACAGAGATATCGCTAAATACCAGTCTCATTTATAGAGGTATTGCTGAGTACCAGTCTCAGTTATAGAGATATCGCTAAATACCAGTCTCAGTTATAGAGGTTTCGCTAAGTACCAATCTCAGTTACAGAGATATCGCTAAATACCAGTCTCATTTATAGAGGTATTGCTGAGTACCAGTCTCAGTTATAGAGATATCGCTAAATACCAGTCTCAGTTATAGAGGTTTCGCTAAGTACCAATCTCAGTTACAGAGATATCGCTAAATACCAGTCTCATTTATAGAGGTATTGCTGAGTACCAGTCTCAGTTATAGAGATATCGCTAAATACCAGTCTCAGTTATAGAGGTTTCGCTAAGTACCAATCTCAGTTACAGAGATATCGCTAAATACCAGTCTCATTTATAGAGGTATTGCTGAGTACCAGTCTCAGTTATAGAGATATCGCTAAATACCAGTCTCAGTTATAGAGGTTTCGCTAAGTACCAATCTCAGTTACAGAGATATCGCTAAATACCAGTCTCATTTATAGAGGTATTGCTGAGTACCAGTCTCAGTTATAGAGATATCGCTAAATACCAGTCTCAGTTATAGAGGTTTCGCTAAGTACCAATCTCAGTTACAGAGATATCGCTAAATACCAGTCTCATTTATAGAGGTATTGCTGAGTACCAGTCTCAGTTATAGAGATATCGCTAAATACCAGTCTCAGTTATAGAGGTTTCGCTAAGTACCAATCTCAGTTACAGAGATATCGCTAAATACCAGTCTCATTTATAGAGGTATTGCTGAGTACCAGTCTCAGTTATAGAGATATCGCTAAATACCAGTCTCAGTTATAGAGGTTTCGCTAAGTACCAATCTCAGTTACAGAGATATCGCTAAATACCAGTCTCATTTATAGAGGTATTGCTGAGTACCAGTCTCAGTTATAGAGATATCGCTAAATACCAGTCTCAGTTATAGAGGTTTCGCTAAGTACCAATCTCAGTTACAGAGATATCGCTAAATACCAGTCTCATTTATAGAGGTATTGCTGAGTACCAGTCTCAGTTATAGAGATATCGCTAAATACCAGTCTCAGTTATAGAGGTTTCGCTAAGTACCAATCTCAGTTACAGAGATATCGCTAAATACCAGTCTCATTTATAGAGGTATTGCTGAGTACCAGTCTCAGTTATAGAGATATCGCTAAATACCAGTCTCAGTTATAGAGGTTTCGCTAAGTACCAATCTCAGTTACAGAGATATCGCTAAATACCAGTCTCATTTATAGAGGTATTGCTGAGTACCAGTCTCAGTTATAGAGATATCGCTAAATACCAGTCTCAGTTATAGAGGTTTCGCTAAGTACCAATCTCAGTTACAGAGATATCGCTAAATACCAGTCTCATTTATAGAGGTATTGCTGAGTACCAGTCTCAGTTATAGAGATATCGCTAAATACCAGTCTCAGTTATAGAGGTTTCGCTAAGTACCAATCTCAGTTACAGAGATATCGCTAAATACCAGTCTCATTTATAGAGGTATTGCTGAGTACCAGTCTCAGTTATAGAGATATCGCTAAATACCAGTCTCAGTTATAGAGGTTTCGCTAAGTACCAATCTCAGTTACAGAGATATCGCTAAATACCAGTCTCATTTATAGAGGTATTGCTGAGTACCAGTCTCAGTTATAGAGATATCGCTAAATACCAGTCTCAGTTATAGAGGTTTCGCTAAGTACCAATCTCAGTTACAGAGATATCGCTAAATACCAGTCTCATTTATAGAGGTATTGCTGAGTACCAGTCTCAGTTATAGAGATATCGCTAAATACCAGTCTCAGTTATAGAGGTTTCGCTAAGTACCAATCTCAGTTACAGAGATATCGCTAAATACCAGTCTCATTTATAGAGGTATTGCTGAGTACCAGTCTCAGTTATAGAGATATCGCTAAATACCAGTCTCAGTTATAGAGGTTTCGCTAAGTACCAATCTCAGTTACAGAGATATCGCTAAATACCAGTCTCATTTATAGAGATATCGCTAAATACCAGTCTCAGTTGTAGAGTTATCGCTAAATACCAGTCTCAGTTATAGAGATATCGCTAAATACAAGTCTCATTCATATAAGTATCGCTAAGTACCAGTCCCAGTTATAGAAGTTTCGCTAAATACTAGTTAGGTAACAGTTAAAATAGTTTTGAAATACCAGTCTCATTTATACAGATATTACTAAGCACCAGTCTCATTAATAGAGGTGTCGCTAAGTACCAGTCTAAATTATAGAGATCCATACACAGGTATCTGGAGGTCCAGGACTCTGTCTCATCGAGGAAGACCAGGCAATGTGGGTTTTTTCTTAAAGGAATATCTAGATGTACTAATCCATTCGTATGCATTTCAATTATTTGAATAAGCATTTATTTTAAAGCTAAGTTCAAGTCACAGCTAATACTTGAATCGAGCAGTGGGAGGTAATCTCGTTAGAGGCCAAGATTACACCGGACACCGGATTAAAACTAAACGGTCAAGCGTGAGTCCGTATTTAAATGGTTCTGTGTCTTAAAAATAAATAAATGTCTATTTTATTTTCAACCTCGTTTAAATTAAGTTGGTTTATTTCATCGGGTACAGTTTTTAGTAAAATTCGTTATATCTTTTGATTGGAATTTAATCATTTAAAAAGTATTTCTTTGGTATTGAAATGGTCTTTAATAAAATATAATTTAAAAGGTTTAGGAGGTATAAATTATTGCAAACAGTCACCTTCATTATCAAGTATATACTGTACAAAGTCGTTAAAATATCGCTTATATATCCCAATTCCTAGAGATTATGGGGAAACCCGTTCTTAGTGAGCGTCGACGTTGCGACATGAGTCGTCGCTTCAACCGATGGACGTCCACTGNCTCGATTAAGCACAGTTTCGGTAAAAGTGCCGCGCCTGGCGTCTACTCACACCGTAGCGCCCAACTATAGGTAAAGACGCTTCTTTCTTAACTCTCTTTTAACAGCCGTGTGAAATTATTACTTTAGCGCCCTCGATTAAGCACAGTTTCGGTAAAAGTGCCGCGCCTGGCGTCTACTCACACCGTAGCGCCCAACTATAGGTAAAGACGCTTCTTTCTTAACTCTCTTTTAACAGCC
The DNA here is from genome assembly GCA_015832385.1 of Elymnias hypermnestra. Taxonomy (NCBI): domain Eukaryota; kingdom Metazoa; phylum Arthropoda; class Insecta; order Lepidoptera; family Nymphalidae; genus Elymnias; species Elymnias hypermnestra. The sequence continues at coordinate 5,504 of JACTOM010000187.1, read as the reverse complement.
GTGTGAAATTATTACTTTAGCGCCCTCGATTAAGCACAGTTTCGGTAAAAGTGCCGCGCCTGGCGTCTACTCACACCGTAGCGCCCAACTATAGGTAAAGACGCTTCTTTCTTAACTCTCTTTTAACAGCCGTGTGAAATTATTACTTTAGCGCCCTCGATTAAGCACAGTTTCGGTAAAAGTGCCGCGCCTGGCGTCTACTCACACCGTAGCGCCCAACTATAGGTAAAGACGCTTCTTTCTTAACTCTCTTTTAACAGCCGTGTGAAATTATTACTTTAGCGCCCTCGATTAAGCACAGTTTCGGTAAAAGTGCCGCGCCTGGCGTCTACTCACACCGTAGCGCCCAACTATAGGTAAAGACGCTTCTTTCTTAACTCTCTTTTAACAGCCGTGTGAAATTATTACTTTAGCGCCCTCGATTAAGCACAGTTTCGGTAAAAGTGCCGCGCCTGGCGTCTACTCACACCGTAGCGCCCAACTATAGGTAAAGACGCTTCTTTCTTAACTCTCTTTTAACAGCCGTGTGAAATTATTACTTTAGCGCCCTCGATTAAGCACAGTTTCGGTAAAAGTGCCGCGCCTGGCGTCTACTCACACCGTAGCGCCCAACTATAGGTAAAGACGCTTCTTTCTTAACTCTCTTTTAACAGCCGTGTGAAATTATTACTTTAGCGCCCTCGATTAAGCACAGTTTCGGTAAAAGTGCCGCGCCTGGCGTCTACTCACACCGTAGCGCCCAACTATAGGTAAAGACGCTTCTTTCTTAACTCTCTTTTAACAGCCGTGTGAAATTATTACTTTAGCGCCCTCGATTAAGCACAGTTTCGGTAAAAGTGCCGCGCCTGGCGTCTACTCACACCGTAGCGCCCAACTATAGGTAAAGACGCTTCTTTCTTAACTCTCTTTTAACAGCCGTGTGAAATTATTACTTTAGCGCCCTCGATTAAGCACAGTTTCGGTAAAAGTGCCGCGCCTGGCGTCTACTCACACCGTAGCGCCCAACTATAGGTAAAGACGCTTCTTTCTTAACTCTCTTTTAACAGCCGTGTGAAATTATTACTTTAGCGCCCTCGATTAAGCACAGTTTCGGTAAAAGTGCCGCGCCTGGCGTCTACTCACACCGTAGCGCCCAACTATAGGTAAAGACGCTTCTTTCTTAACTCTCTTTTAACAGCCGTGTGAAATTATTACTTTAGCGCCCTCGATTAAGCACAGTTTCGGTAAAAGTGCCGCGCCTGGCGTCTACTCACACCGTAGCGCCCAACTATAGGTAAAGACGCTTCTTTCTTAACTCTCTTTTAACAGCCGTGTGAAATTATTACTTTAGCGCCCTCGATTAAGCACAGTTTCGGTAAAAGTGCCGCGCCTGGCGTCTACTCACACCGTAGCGCCCAACTATAGGTAAAGACGCTTCTTTCTTAACTCTCTTTTAACAGCCGTGTGAAATTATTACTTTAGCGCCCTCGATTAAGCACAGTTTCGGTAAAAGTGCCGCGCCTGGCGTCTACTCACACCGTAGCGCCCAACTATAGGTAAAGACGCTTCTTTCTTAACTCTCTTTTAACAGCCGTGTGAAATTATTACTTTAGCGCCCTCGATTAAGCACAGTTTCGGTAAAAGTGCCGCGCCTGGCGTCTACTCACACCGTAGCGCCCAACTATAGGTAAAGACGCTTCTTTCTTAACTCTCTTTTAACAGCCGTGTGAAATTATTACTTTAGCGCCCTCGATTAAGCACAGTTTCGGTAAAAGTGCCGCGCCTGGCGTCTACTCACACCGTAGCGCCCAACTATAGGTAAAGACGCTTCTTTCTTAACTCTCTTTTAACAGCCGTGTGAAATTATTACTTTAGCGCCCTCGATTAAGCACAGTTTCGGTAAAAGTGCCGCGCCTGGCGTCTACTCACACCGTAGCGCCCAACTATAGGTAAAGACGCTTCTTTCTTAACTCTCTTTTAACAGCCGTGTGAAATTATTACTTTAGCGCCCTCGATTAAGCACAGTTTCGGTAAAAGTGCCGCGCCTGGCGTCTACTCACACCGTAGCGCCCAACTATAGGTAAAGACGCTTCTTTCTTAACTCTCTTTTAACAGCCGTGTGAAATTATTACTTTAGCGCCCTCGATTAAGCACAGTTTCGGTAAAAGTGCCGCGCCTGGCGTCTACTCACACCGTAGCGCCCAACTATAGGTAAAGACGCTTCTTTCTTAACTCTCTTTTAACAGCCGTGTGAAATTATTACTTTAGCGCCCTCGATTAAGCACAGTTTCGGTAAAAGTGCCGCGCCTGGCGTCTACTCACACCGTAGCGCCCAACTATAGGTAAAGACGCTTCTTTCTTAACTCTCTTTTAACAGCCGTGTGAAATTATTACTTTAGCGCCCTCGATTAAGCACAGTTTCGGTAAAAGTGCCGCGCCTGGCGTCTACTCACACCGTAGCGCCCAACTATAGGTAAAGACGCTTCTTTCTTAACTCTCTTTTAACAGCCGTGTGAAATTATTACTTTAGCGCCCTCGATTAAGCACAGTTTCGGTAAAAGTGCCGCGCCTGGCGTCTACTCACACCGTAGCGCCCAACTATAGGTAAAGACGCTTCTTTCTTAACTCTCTTTTAACAGCCGTGTGAAATTATTACTTTAGCGCCCTCGATTAAGCACAGTTTCGGTAAAAGTGCCGCGCCTGGCGTCTACTCACACCGTAGCGCCCAACTATAGGTAAAGACGCTTCTTTCTTAACTCTCTTTTAACAGCCGTGTGAAATTATTACTTTAGCGCCCTCGATTAAGCACAGTTTCGGTAAAAGTGCCGCGCCTGGCGTCTACTCACACCGTAGCGCCCAACTATAGGTAAAGACGCTTCTTTCTTAACTCTCTTTTAACAGCCGTGTGAAATTATTACTTTAGCGCCCTCGATTAAGCACAGTTTCGGTAAAAGTGCCGCGCCTGGCGTCTACTCACACCGTAGCGCCCAACTATAGGTAAAGACGCTTCTTTCTTAACTCTCTTTTAACAGCCGTGTGAAATTATTACTTTAGCGCCCTCGATTAAGCACAGTTTCGGTAAAAGTGCCGCGCCTGGCGTCTACTCACACCGTAGCGCCCAACTATAGGTAAAGACGCTTCTTTCTTAACTCTCTTTTAACAGCCGTGTGAAATTATTACTTTAGCGCCCTCGATTAAGCACAGTTTCGGTAAAAGTGCCGCGCCTGGCGTCTACTCACACCGTAGCGCCCAACTATAGGTAAAGACGCTTCTTTCTTAACTCTCTTTTAACAGCCGTGTGAAATTATTACTTTAGCGCCCTCGATTAAGCACAGTTTCGGTAAAAGTGCCGCGCCTGGCGTCTACTCACACCGTAGCGCCCAACTATAGGTAAAGACGCTTCTTTCTTAACTCTCTTTTAACAGCCGTGTGAAATTATTACTTTAGCGCCCTCGATTAAGCACAGTTTCGGTAAAAGTGCCGCGCCTGGCGTCTACTCACACCGTAGCGCCCAACTATAGGTAAAGACGCTTCTTTCTTAACTCTCTTTTAACAGCCGTGTGAAATTATTACTTTAGCGCCCTCGATTAAGCACAGTTTCGGTAAAAGTGCCGCGCCTGGCGTCTACTCACACCGTAGCGCCCAACTATAGGTAAAGACGCTTCTTTCTTAACTCTCTTTTAACAGCCGTGTGAAATTATTACTTTAGCGCCCTCGATTAAGCACAGTTTCGGTAAAAGTGCCGCGCCTGGCGTCTACTCACACCGTAGCGCCCAACTATAGGTAAAGACGCTTCTTTCTTAACTCTCTTTTAACAGCCGTGTGAAATTATTACTTTAGCGCCCTCGATTAAGCACAGTTTCGGTAAAAGTGCCGCGCCTGGCGTCTACTCACACCGTAGCGCCCAACTATAGGTAAAGACGCTTCTTTCTTAACTCCCTTTTAACAGCCGTGTGAAATTATTACTTTAGCGCCCTCGATTAAGCACAGGTTCAGTAAAAGTGCCGCGCCTGGCGTCTACTTACACCGTAGCGCCCAACTATAGGTAAAGCCGCTTCTTTCTCTATCCCCTTTTGACAGTCGTGTGAAATTTTTACTTTAGCGCCCTCGATTAAGCTCAGGTTCAGTAAATGTACCGCGCCTGGCGTCTACTTACACCGTAGCGCCCAACTATAGGTAAAGCTGCTATTTTCTCAATTTTCTTTTAACAGGCGTGTGAAATTATTACTACAGCGTTTTCTAGTAAGCGCAGGTTCAGTTAAAGTGCTGCGTCCGGTGCTCTTTAACTCTGCTTTGACCATGTACAACAGACACCCGCGATCACAGGTAAAACCGCCTCTGTCTGTAGCCTACAGTAGCCCTTTAGTAAACCTAGGTTCACTGAGTGTGCCGCGTACGATATCCTCTGACATCGCTGCGCTCGTGTATAACCACACACCCTCAGACCAGAGTATCTCTCTGTATCCATGTAACTACTGTGGACAATCGTTACTTTTGTGTCCTCTTGTAAGCGCTAGTTCATTGAAATTGCCGCGTAAGGCATTCCCTAACACCGCTGTGAACGCACAACCCCAACCTCAGGTAAAGCCCCTTCTGTATCTAGGTCATTTAGCTGTGTGTAAACATTAGCTTAGCACCCTTTCGCAAGTGCATGTTCATTAAAAGTGCCGCATATCTCTCTCTCTCTCTAGTACTGCTACGACAGTGTGTAATGCACACCTAACCATAAGTAAAGCCGCCTCTATCTAGCTCATGTAGTGGTTGTCTGCTATAATTACTTTGATGCCCATTAGTGAGCGCCGATTCATCAAAAGTGCTGCGTCCGGCTCTATCTAACGCTGCTACGAATGTGTGTAATACACACGTAATTCCGCCTCTATCTCTCTAGCTCATGTAGTGGTCGTCTGCTATAATTATTTTAACCCCCTTTTGGTAACCGCTGATTCATCAAAAGTGCTGCGTCTGCAGCCTCAAAGTATGGTTGATAGTACGATTTGGGTTTATTTTTAGTTAGTCCATTGAAATAATGTATATTTTTACTATAAAACAACTTTATTTTAGATGTAAAAGTGTTTTAACTTATACTACTTTAGTGGGAGAGCTCTCTCAAGCTGATCGTACATTTGGGGATATTAACTATTATACAATGTAGAGTGGTTACCGCTTATACCTGAGTTATAAGGGTACCTCTTACAATTTCTTAAATATAACTACTTAGGGAGCTAAAATATATTTAAATTTGGGAGAGATTTCCTAAACCCCTTTAAGCGATTCATTTTAATACAATATTAGAGAAGATATTATTCGAGATATATTCTTTTGTTTAGATTGACATTTTTCAATTCGTTATATCTTCTGAATAGAATATCCAATTTTAATCTTTTAAAAAGTATTTTACTGGTATTGAAATGGTCTTTAATAAAATATTTAGTAAGATAAGGATTCGTACTGAGGAACGAATAATATTGTTCGATCTTTGTTTGCTCTTTTAAAATGTAAAAAAGTAGTTACAGTGGCATAACTAC
>JACTOM010000261.1:6027-22880 GCA_015832385.1 Elymnias hypermnestra | reverse complement strand
AGATATATTAGATTTAATATTGTTTATTACTTTGTTACTCAGGATTTACGTTGTTTTAATAATTATTTATTAATGAATGAACAATTAAATAAAATTACAAGTGGGGGTTGAGTCTTGCATGTTATATTTATGTTACCGATTTGTTATCTCATGTCGATCACAAGTGTAATATTTATAGTCTAGCATAGTTAAAATTTTATTCATAATATTATATTGTATTTAATTGTCATCAGCTTCAAACTTTTTGAAGTTTTGCATGAATATTTAAAATTTGTGAAAGCAAATTTATTTACAAATCAATCTAATATATTCATTATAGTATATTTTGTTACGGTTTCCTTTAATTTGATTGCTTGAAACCTTAATTAATTATAAGTTATAGTGTAATATTATGGTACATATAACAATATAATATTTTTTATTAGTTTGCAAATTATTGCTTAAAAAAAATAAATTTAATAAATATTATTTTCATGAAATATCCAATATAATAAATACATACATACATACATACATAGCATCACGCCTTATTCCCATAGGGGTAGGCAGAGACAACATCCTTCCACTTGCCACGATCCTTGCATATCTCCTTCGCTTCTTTCAATCTCATTAAATCTTTCATACAAGTTCGTCGGTTTAGAGTACTCTTGACCTGGCCGTTATTTAAAATGTCCTGGATTTGGTCCAGGAACGTTCGCCTNAAGGGTGAATATTCATACCAGATCAAGGCTCCAAAACAAAGTTTTGAGAATCCGTTAGGCGAATTGGACGCCTGTAAGTCAAAAATTGAGATTTTGACAAATTACGTTTCAGAAATTACTGAAAAGCCGGACAGGAATTTATTTAGACGTTTAGTTTCTCGATTATATCATGTAAAAAATAGAGTAGATTTCATAGTACCCGATTCGGAAAAAACTACAGAGCGACGAGAAAATTACAGAATTAAAGTAGACAATTTATTAGCCCAGTTGGAAGAACAGGATGATAAAATCGAAGAAGAAGGAAACCTTTCTGTTGATGATCAACGAATTTTACAGGAAACCTTGGGAAAAGTAGGAGAGCGAATTGTTAGAAGGTTGGAGGACATATCAAGATGGGGGAACACTCGAAGGACATCAATTTCCAGGAACAAGAGGCAAATAAATCAATAAACTTCCAAGAAGAACCGCACATTCCGAGAATACGTGCTACAAACATTAAATCTGGTAAGCCTACTCGCTCATCAACAGTTATTGAAGATGACGTGCAGACTCATAAACGGAAGCTAGTTCCTATTAATCAATGGGGGGTGAAATTCTCAGGCAATAACAATAGACTCAGTGTGAACGCATTTATTGAAAGGGTCAACGAGCTTAAAGACGCTAGAAATGCATCAGATGGGGATTTGTGGCGTTATGCAATTGATTTTTTTGAAGGAGACGCCTTAATTTGGTATAGAGCCAACAGAGAACATATTTTTAATTGGGATGAACTTACGCTGTTACTAAAGCGCACATTTGAGCCACCTTGTTATCAAGAAGAGTTATTAGATGAAATTAGATGTCGAACGCAAGGCAGAAATGAGTCGGTTATAATATATATATCCATAATGCAGAACATGTTTAACAGATTGCCGGAAAGAATCTTAGAACAGCGTAAAATAACAATTATTTTAAAGAACCTTCAGCCGTACTTCCAACGGGCTATCTGCAGGGACCAGTTTTCATCAATGGCTGATTTAGTGAACGTATTGAGAATAATAGAAAGGACGAAAATTAGTTGTGAAAAGTTCCAAGAGCCAAAAGCAAGTATTAATTCAATAGAACCGGACCTAGCTTATAAAACAGAACCAGTAAAAGAGATAAACATCATTGACAATCAGATCTCGGCAATTAATGATAACGGGGTGAAGGAGGATAAGAGGCGTTGTTGGAACTGTAGAGCTACAGGGCACACTTTCCGGTCCTGCACAATCCCTAAGCAACGTCTCTTCTGTTATAAGTGTGGTAGGTTTGGAATAACATCAAAGGATTGCTCATGCAAGGGAAACGGTATGGGGGAAAGCAACGCGCCTGCCAAATAAGCTCTCCCCTAGAAAGAAGTAGTAAGGAATGGCAGGATTGGTTAGGGCTAGTGCGGAAAATGTTTAGTTTTGATGAAATAACTAATCTTACTGTTGCGAAAGAAAATGACAATAGATCATATATAATGTTAAGTATTTTAGAAATTCAATGTATGGGCCTTCTAGATTCCGGTGCGAACCGAACAGTTGTTAGCCAGGAATTCGCAAAAACTTTAAGAACTTTAGGATTGAAGTCTTATAAAGCATTTTGCAACGTTTCAACAGCGGATGGCGCTAGTCACACGATATCGTCTTTGTTTGACGTACCAATCAATTTTGATAACCAATCACATGTAATGTCTATATTAGTAATGCCAGGGTTGGTACAAAATATATTATTGGGAAAAGATTTCCTGGATCTATTTGGTATTACATTTCAATTTAAAAGTGATGTTGTGCTTAGCGAAGGTGAAATTAACTCTATTAGTACGAATAACACTAATACACTAGTATCGCAAAATGACTTAGATGAAACACAACGCGACGAACTTTTGAAAGTGATCGATGAAATGAGGAATACTATAGGTTTAGGATTGGGCAGAACTCATTTAATGAAACATCATATAGATACTGAAGGTAAAAAGCCCATATATCAAAAGCCATATAATTTCTCTCCGGTGATAAGACGACAGATTGAAGAAGAATTAGATGATATGTTAGAAAAAGATGTAGTAGAACCTTCGTTCAGTTCGTGGTCGTCACCGGTCCTTATTGTAAAAAAGGCTGATGGAAGTAACAGACTATGTTTAGATAGCAGACAGCTCAATAAGGTCACCAAGCGAGACACATATCCCTTACCTCGCGTGTCCTCCATTTTAGATAATCTTCGTAATGCTAGATACTTGAGTACCATAGATTTGAAAGCGGCATTTTGGCAGTTACCATTAGAGGACGCAAGTAAAGAAAAAACAGCTTTCGCGATACCGGGTAGGGGTCTCTTCCAATTTAAAGTCATGCCGTTTGGGTTGACCAACGCCTCACAATCGCAGCAAAGGTTAATGGATATGTTATTTCACTCTAAGCATGAAAACGTTTGGGCATATCTGGACGATATAGTGGTATGCTCTTCTACTTTTGAAGAGCATCTAAAACTCTTGCAATGGGTTACGGGTGTCCTTCGAAAAGCCAATCTAACTGTGAATATGGAAAAATGTCAATTTGCTAGATCCTCTCTGCGGTACTTAGGCTATGTTATAGATAGAGAGGGATTGAGAACGGATCCTAATAAAGTTTCTGCTATTTTGAATTTTGCAAGACCCAAGAATATTAGGGAACTTAAAAGATTCATTGGATTAGCTAGTTGGTATCGTAGATTTGTAAAAGATTTTTCAACGATAGCAGCACCATTACATCATCTTACGAAGACAAAGGGCGTTTCAAAATTTAAGTGGAATGAAGAAGCGGACAAGGCGTTCCTACAACTCAAAACACACTTAACTACTACTCCAGTAATGACTTGTCCGGATTATTCTAAACCTTTCTTCATACATTGCGACGCATCTAAACATGGTATAGGAGCTGTGTTGGTTCAGAAGTCGGACGAATGTGATCAAGTAATAGCATATTTAAGTCGTAAGTTAAATAACCATGAAGTTAAATATTCCACGTCAGAAAGAGAATTATTAAGTGTGGTATTTGCAGTAGAGAAGTTTCGGCCATATATTGATGGACTTCACTTCACAGTCGTGACAGATCACAGTGCATTACAGTGGTTGCACAAAATGAAAGATCCACATGGACGCTTAGCTCGATGGGCAATGAAGTTGCAACAATTTAATTTTGATGTGGTGCACCGACCAGGATCTTGTAATGTAGTCCCAGACGCCTTGTCGCGATCAGTAGAAATCAACGCCATCAAGATATTAGATAAACACAAGGATGACTGGTACAAAACAAAAGTTAAAAATATACTCTCTGGTTGTGATCGTAATAAAAGCTGGAAGGTCGATAAAGGCTTGTTGTTAAAGTGGCTTCCCTTAAAGCAGTTTCCAGTAACTAACCGATGGAAAATTTTTGTACCAGAAATTTTAAGAATAGATGTATTACGGGAATGTCATGACGCAATCACGTCAGGTCACTTTGGTATTCGTAAAACACTCTTTAGAATAAAACAAAACTATTACTGGCCAAACTTAATTCAAAGTGTTAAAGACTATGTTAAAAAATGTGATACATGTGCTAAAGTTAAGGTATGTCAGCAGCCATCGTTTGGCAAAATGGGTCGGTATAGAGAGGTTTCAGGTCCATGGCAAGTTATTTCCGTTGACTTGATGGGTCCCTTTCCCAAGAGCAGAAGATGTAATACAATGTTATTAGTGTGCACATGTTGGTTTAGCAAATTCACTTTACTATTTCCTCTACGTTCTGGGAAAGCGGACAAAATATGTGAAGTTTTGGAAAATCAATTTCTGTTGTTCGGGGCACCCTCAGCCATTATTTGCGATAACGGTAAACAGTTTACTTCAGAGCTGTTTAAAGACCTGATGGAAAGGTTCAATGTGAAAACGTGGTACACACCAAATTACCATCCACAGAGTAATCCAACAGAAAGGGTGAATAGAGTTATAGGCACTTTGATAAGTTCGTACATTAAATCAGGAAAACATTTTGACTGGGATACTCATCTTAAATATTTGGGACACGCTATTCGAACAGCAATTCATGAGTCTACCGGGTATACGCCATCTTATTTGTTTTTTGGGAGAGAAACTAACGTCGAAGCAATAAATAATTTACAAAATTTGAATAACATAAAGGACTTATTACCGATAAATAATCAACAGTTCTACTTAAATCAAATGGAAGCGCGGAATAAGAATTATAAAAAAGTAGAAAAGCGTATGAAAAGTTCGCATGGCCATAGTAAAAAAGTTTATGATTTAAAGCATAGGGTAGCAAACTTTAAGGTAGGAGATATTGTATGGAAACGGACTAAATACTTATCGAAAGCATCGGAAAAGTTTATGTCGAAGTTGGCACCAAAATTTGAAAAAGCCATTGTAACGAAAATTATTTCAGAAAACATTTATAGATTAAATAACGTATTTGGTAAAGACATTGGAATTTGGCATGCTAAGGATCTGAAGGTGTAAAAAAAAAAAAAAACTTTTTTTTTTTTTTAGAGGCAGGGGATGTTTGATATAACAGTTTTAGTATAAGCCTACAAATTTAAAGTTAACCACGTAACCGTTCGTAGCTCAATGCGCGATGGGTCAAGAAATTTGTTAAGACATGACTAGTCGCAGGTTCGAATCCCAGTGATACATCACTTCAGTGGTGATATTGTATTTTCTTATTCGTTTAGCACAATATAATTATTTGTTCAATTTGTATTTAATGTCCTGACATTGAATGTCAAGGGCATTTATCATTTAACGGTGGGTGTAAACGGTCGGTCAAGTGCAATTGTAAGAATATTAGATGACCGTCGTTAAGAAATCAGTTTGGGAATCGTAAATCTGAATAATTTTAATTGTCAGAATAGTTTTAGTGCTTAATACATTACGAACGTGCCGAAGGGGGTAAGCGCTAGAAATATTAAGTTCATTTTAAGATTTCTGTGAGTTGAATTCCACTTTTGGGTAGTAGCAGCTAACGACTGAAATATTTTTGTTAATAGCCTAAAGAAACGCCTTTCCTGGCACGGATTAAATTGTGGTCAACCATAAGGCAGCATTGTAAACCCTGAGTTCGCCTGGGCTAGCCTTCAAAGGCTTGGTAGGGTGCCTGTCATATCATCACAACAAAACCCTCCTGGCGCTCAAAGCATGAAGCATGATTAAATAGTTTTACGTATTTTCCGTGTTCGTTAATTAGACTCCTCTCCTATTTTATATGTAAGCATCAAATGTCACTGTAAGACATAACAAGTACAGCCGTATTTTTTATTGCCCACCGTAATGTGCCCGCGCTATTTAACGGAAAAAAGCGTCACCTGCCACGCCCCACACGGACATCTTCGCGTCCATTGCCCCGTAGATCGAATGATACTAAAATGACTCTTTGGACTTGAATGTTAATGAAAGACGACCAAATGTTATAATATTTAAGTTTGTTAATAGTTAAGCTATACAATGTTATACTTTGTTTATTAAATTAACACTCTAGTGTAGCGTCATGTTGCGCTAAACTTGGAGATAGTGAAAAACGGCCATCGCGTATACATAGGCTCATGTCTTATAAATATAAACTCACCTCAAGGGGTTTTCATTATTATTCATTATTATCATTATTATCATATTCACTTAATAAACACTCACAGCTTGTAAAATACCACAAAAAACTTGACGACCTCCGACACGCGCCGTTAGTAACTGTCATTTTGTAACTGATTTATTTTTGTATTTTCTATTATCTAGTGTTATCTCTACACATTTTGTTAGCGAGAAACGAAATAGATAATACACATCATGACATAAAAAGAAACAGATTCTTATATAACTGTTTGTCCAAGTTATGACAGAACTATCATATCATATTAACAAGTAGTTGACATAAAGTTATTATATTTAAATCTATAAACAAATTATTTCATTAAATACTCATATTGACGGCCTCGCTGGCACAATGATGTGAGTGTTCGTTTTGCTAGCGAATTTTGGAAATCGCATTTTCTAATTTAAGTGACATTTTCTAACAGCAAAGAGATTTGTGTTCCATAACTGATGTGTAGAAACCATAAGAGGTAAATTGCGTCTTAGGTTAGAACGTTTTTATCTTAGACTGTACCAACAATTACCTTCAGATGTGGTCACAGTCTAATACTAACCTGTTAGGAATAAAAAAACTTACGGAATAATTTGCAATAAAAATCTGTCGTCTTAAGCAAATTTCTATCTGTACTGAGTTCCATGATATGCTGCCGTTGTTTACAATCTGTAAATATAAAGCTTTAGACCTTTATTAATGTTAACACAAGACTTAATTTTAGATAAAATATACATTTCATGTATTTTATCTCTAACAATAGGGGGTGGTCAAAAAATAGCATTTTTATGATTTAATACTAAGTTTGAATACTTTATTGAAGACCAGAAATGCCATGATGATCTCATGGCAGTGGAAAGTCTACTACGAGTAAGTCGGACAATAGATTTATTTCCGTTAACATAAAAGTTTTATTTCACTTATGTTTTTAATTATTTCCTTTCAGATTATTAGATACACATTTATAATGTAATCAATTAACAAATTTTTCTTTAAGTAAGTAAGTAGCAGCCCATTAACGTCCTACTACTGGGCACAGGCCTCCTCACTCCGAAGAGCGAGGGTTTGTAGAGCATAGACCCACCACGCCGCTCCAGTGCGGATTGGCAGGCATAGTACACAAGTGCACTCTTTATTCCTTCACTCTCATAGTCCGATGCGACGAGAATCCGACACGACCGGAGAGAAATCAGGCGCAGGACCGACGGCTTAACGTGCTCTCCGAGGCACGAGGGTGGATCACACCGGCAACTTCCCAACTTCGAGCAAATATTGAGAGAATTCCTACATAGATAACTCAATATTGATTTTTTAAGTGGCCCGACCCAGGACTCGGACCCAGGACCTCATGTCTGTAGTCGAATATGCTAACCACTAGACCAATGGGGCAATAAGTAAGTAGCAGCCCATTAACGTCCCACTGCTGGGCACAGGCCTCTTCGCTCCAAGGAGCGAGGGTTTTTTTAGAGCATAGACCCACCACGCTGCTTCACTGCGGATTGGCAGGCATAGTACGCACAAGTGCACTCTCTATTCCTTCACTCTCATAGTCCGATGTGACGGGAATCCGACACAGCCGGAGAGAGATCAGGCGCAGGACCGACGGTTTAACGCTCTCCGAGGCACGGGGGTGGATCACACCGCCAAATTCCCAACTTCGGGCAAATATTGAGAAAATTGTTAAATAGAAAACTCAATATTGATTTTTTAAGTGGCCCGACCCGGGACTCGTACCCAGGACCTCATCTCTGTAGTCGAATATGCTAACCACTAGACCAATGAGGCAATAAATGTAAATGTTTCTTTACAACGTATAAATATCTATCTAATACATTTTTTAATTCGTAACATAAATAACGTAGAATGTCCGACATTAGTCAATTAAAAAATTCTCTACAGAACTCTCTTAAACTCTTGTTAAAAGTGGGTATCATTGGAATCCTCAGGATATGAGCTAACTCACCAATCGCAGGCCCTGTTAGAAGGGTCGTTACTATTTTCTTTATATCGACATTTTTAAATTCTGTATATGTTCGATTCTAATAATTTAATAAGTATTTTACAGGTATTGACATGGTCTTTAATAAAATATCACTTAATGGGATAATAAAGAGATATTGGTACCTTTTTGATCTATTGTCAATAGTTTCCCCAGCGCATGCGATGACATTTTATCACACTTTCGGTTACACTAATGCGTTTTTATTAAGGATCTTTATTTTTTTAGAAAGTAAGATAGCGTATGTTGCTCAGTGAAAATGCAGCTTTCAAATGGTGGAAAAAGTTTTGAAATCGGTCCAGTAGTTTTTGTGGGAAAACGTTTTAAACATACATACACATACAAAAACAAATGTTTCTCTTTATAATAATACTTTAGACTAGCTCTTCCCATTGGTGTAATCTGAATCTCGTAACAAGAAATAATATTAATTATTCAAGTCAATTCCGACTAAAAACTCTATTAACATCTCCTCTTGTTGTTTCATCTCGCTCATTACTGTTATCTAGTAAGTAGCAGCCCATTAACGTCCCACTGCTGGGTACAGGCCTCCTCACTCCTAGGAGCGAGGGTTAGAGCATAGACCTACCACGCTGCTCCACTGCGGATTGGCAGGCATAGTACACAAGTGCACTCTCTATTCCTTCACTCTCATAGTCCGATGTGACGAGAATTCGACACGACCGGAGAGAGATCAGGCGCAGGACCGACGGCTTAACGTGCTCTCCGAGGCACGGGGGTGGATCACACCGCCAACTTCCCAACTTCGGGCAAATATTGAGAAAATCTTAATAGAAAACTCAATATTGATTTTTGAATTGGCCCGACCCGGGACTCGAACCCAGGACCTCATGTCTGTAGTCGAACATGCTAACCACTAGACCAATGAGGCAGTCTGTTATCTACTATTGTTTATGTAAATATATATAATAAATGTAAATGTATTTGAAATTGAGAGAAAATTTGATCAAGATATGTATCATCAATCCCTTTTAAGTTTAAATTATGTAAGACATTGTTTCAAAGGTAAGTTATCATATTGATAACAATACTATTTTTGTACCAATTATAGGTTTTTTTAAGAGTCATTCAATAGACCACATATGCTTGCATATATGTTTACGCAATTAAAATATTTAAGACGGATATTCAAAGTAAAAGTTTATTGTATAAAGGATTATTATAATTGTTATTTTATGAATTTAGAAATAATTGTACTATCGTGTACTTTCGGTTGTATATTTTTGAATTGGTAAAATGCTAATATGCTGGAGTATGATTATTTGATTTACTGGAATTTGATTGTATGATAATAAAAATAATAATTGTTTTTAAACAAATTCATTGTTGCTTTCAAAGAATACTGTTATTTCGTCAAATGTGTTAAAAAAAAAAAAAAAATTAATAATAGGTTCAAAATAGTATATTAATTTGTTAACATTTAAAATATTATTCAATTTATTAAGAGTAATTATCATATGGTAGGGTTGAATATTATTTTTGTAGTTAATCATAAATAGATCAATTCTTATTTCGATATAAAATGGATGTGAACTTCTTGTTAAAAGATGATCTCGAGGGGTATATATTAGAAGCGTCGTGCCAGTTATGAAAAATTTATTGCGGGAATTAATGCTTTCGGAAGAAAAGGGTGAATATTCATACCAGATCAAGGCTCCAAAACAAAGTTTTGAGAATCCGTTAGGCGAATTGGACGCCTGTAAGTCAAAAATTGAGATTTTGACAAATTACGTTTCAGAAATTACTGAAAAGCCGGACAGGAATTTATTTAGACGTTTAGTTTCTCGATTATATCATGTAAAAAATAGAGTAGATTTCATAGTACCCGATTCGGAAAAAACTACAGAGCGACGAGAAAATTACAGAATTAAAGTAGACAATTTATTAGCCCACTTGGAAGAACAGGATGATAAAATCGAAGAAGAAGGAAACCTTTCTGTTGATGATCAACGAATTTTACAGGAAACCTTGGGAAAAGTAGGAGAGCGAATTGTTAGAAGGTTGGAGGACATATCAAGATGGGGGGAACACTCGAAGGACATCAATTTCCAGGAACAAGAGGCAAATAAATCAATAAACTTCCAAGAAGAGCCGCACATTCCGAGAATACGTGCTACAAACATTAAATCTGGTAAGCCTACTCGCTCATCAACAGTTATTGAAGATGACGTGCAGACTCATAAACGGAAGCTAGTTCCTATTAATCAATGGGGGGTGAAATTCTCAGGCAATAACAATAGACTCAGTGTGAACGCATTTATTGAAAGGGTCAACGAGCTTAAAGACGCTAGAAATGCATCAGATGGGGATTTGTGGCGTTATGCAATTGATTTTTTTGAAGGAGACGCCTTAATTTGGTATAGAGCCAACAGAGAACATATTTTTAATTGGGATGAACTTACGCTGTTACTAAAGCGCACATTTGAGCCACCTTGTTATCAAGAAGAGTTATTAGATGAAATTAGATGTCGAACGCAAGGCAGAAATGAGTCGGTTATAATATATATATCCATAATGCAGAACATGTTTAACAGATTGCCGGAAAGAATCTTAGAACAGCGTAAAATAACAATTATTTTAAAGAACCTTCAGCCGTACTTCCAACGGGCTATCTGCAGGGACCAGTTTTCATCAATGGCTGATTTAGTGAACGTATTGAGAATAATAGAAAGGACGAAAATTAGTTGTGAAAAGTTCCAAGAGCCAAAAGCAAGTATTAATTCAATAGAACCGGACCTAGCTTATAAAACAGAACCAGTAAAAGAGATAAACATCATTGACAATCAGATCTCGGCAATTAATGATAACGGGGTGAAGGAGGATAAGAGGCGTTGTTGGAACTGTAGAGCTACAGGGCACACTTTCCGGTCCTGCACAATCCCTAAGCAACGTCTCTTCTGTTATAAGTGTGGTAGGTTTGGAATAACATCAAAGGATTGCTCATGCAAGGGAAACGGTATGGGGGAAAGCAACGCGCCTGCCAAATAAGCTCTCCCCTAGAAAGAAGTAGTAAGGAATGGCAGGATTGGTTAGGGCTAGTGCGGAAAATGTTTAGTTTTGATGAAATAACTAATCTTACTGTTGCGAAAGAAAATGACAATAGATCATATATAATGTTAAGTATTTTAGAAATTCAATGTATGGGCCTTCTAGATTCCGGTGCGAACCGAACAGTTGTTAGCCAGGAATTCGCAAAAACTTTAAGAACTTTAGGATTGAAGTCTTATAAAGCATTTTGCAACGTTTCAACAGCGGATGGCGCTAGTCACACGATATCGTCTTTGTTTGACGTACCAATCAATTTTGATAACCAATCACATGTAATGTCTATATTAGTAATGCCAGGGTTGGTACAAAATATATTATTGGGAAAAGATTTCCTGGATCTATTTGGTATTACATTTCAATTTAAAAGTGATGTTGTGCTTAGCGAAGGTGAAATTAACTCTATTAGTACGAATAACACTAATACACTAGTATCGCAAAATGACTTAGATGAAACACAACGCGACGAACTTTTGAAAGTGATCGATGAAATGAGGAATACTATAGGTTTAGGATTGGGCAGAACTCATTTAATGAAACATCATATAGATACTGAAGGTAAAAAGCCCATATATCAAAAGCCATATAATTTCTCTCCGGTGATAAGACGACAGATTGAAGAAGAATTAGATGATATGTTAGAAAAAGATGTAGTAGAACCTTCGTTCAGTTCGTGGTCGTCACCGGTCCTTATTGTAAAAAAGGCTGATGGAAGTAACAGACTATGTTTAGATAGCAGACAGCTCAATAAGGTCACCAAGCGAGACACATATCCCTTACCTCGCGTGTCCTCCATTTTAGATAATCTTCGTAATGCTAGATACTTGAGTACCATAGATTTGAAAGCGGCATTTTGGCAGTTACCATTAGAGGACGCAAGTAAAGAAAAAACAGCTTTCGCGATACCGGGTAGGGGTCTCTTCCAATTTAAAGTCATGCCGTTTGGGTTGACCAACGCCTCACAATCGCAGCAAAGGTTAATGGATATGTTATTTCACTCTAAGCATGAAAACGTTTGGGCATATCTGGACGATATAGTGGTATGCTCTTCTACTTTTGAAGAGCATCTAAAACTCTTGCAATGGGTTACGGGTGTCCTTCGAAAAGCCAATCTAACTGTGAATATGGAAAAATGTCAATTTGCTAGATCCTCTCTGCGGTACTTAGGCTATGTTATAGATAGAGAGGGATTGAGAACGGATCCTAATAAAGTTTCTGCTATTTTGAATTTTGCAAGACCCAAGAATATTAGGGAACTTAAAAGATTCATTGGATTAGCTAGTTGGTATCGTAGATTTGTAAAAGATTTTTCAACGATAGCAGCACCATTACATCATCTTACGAAGACAAAGGGCGTTTCAAAATTTAAGTGGAATGAAGAAGCGGACAAGGCGTTCCTACAACTCAAAACACACTTAACTACTACTCCAGTAATGACTTGTCCGGATTATTCTAAACCTTTCTTCATACATTGCGACGCATCTAAACATGGTATAGGAGCTGTGTTGGTTCAGAAGTCGGACGAATGTGATCAAGTAATAGCATATTTAAGTCGTAAGTTAAATAACCATGAAGTTAAATATTCCACGTCAGAAAGAGAATTATTAAGTGTGGTATTTGCAGTAGAGAAGTTTCGGCCATATATTGATGGACTTCACTTCACAGTCGTGACAGATCACAGTGCATTACAGTGGTTGCACAAAATGAAAGATCCACATGGACGCTTAGCTCGATGGGCAATGAAGTTGCAACAATTTAATTTTGATGTGGTGCACCGACCAGGATCTTGTAATGTAGTCCCAGACGCCTTGTCGCGATCAGTAGAAATCAACGCCATCAAGATATTAGATAAACACAAGGATGACTGGTACAAAACAAAAGTTAAAAATATACTCTCTGGTTGTGATCGTAATAAAAGCTGGAAGGTCGATAAAGGCTTGTTGTTAAAGTGGCTTCCCTTAAAGCAGTTTCCAGTAACTAACCGATGGAAAATTTTTGTACCAGAAATTTTAAGAATAGATGTATTACGGGAATGTCATGACGCAATCACGTCAGGTCACTTTGGTATTCGTAAAACACTCTTTAGAATAAAACAAAACTATTACTGGCCAAACTTAATTCAAAGTGTTAAAGACTATGTTAAAAAATGTGATACATGTGCTAAAGTTAAGGTATGTCAGCAGCCATCGTTTGGCAAAATGGGTCGGTATAGAGAGGTTTCAGGTCCATGGCAAGTTATTTCCGTTGACTTGATGGGTCCCTTTCCCAAGAGCAGAAGATGTAATACAATGTTATTAGTGTGCACATGTTGGTTTAGCAAATTCACTTTACTATTTCCTCTACGTTCTGGGAAAGCGGACAAAATATGTGAAGTTTTGGAAAATCAATTTCTGTTGTTCGGGGCACCCTCAGCCATTATTTGCGATAACGGTAAACAGTTTACTTCAGAGCTGTTTAAAGACCTGATGGAAAGGTTCAATGTGAAAACGTGGTACACACCAAATTACCATCCACAGAGTAATCCAACAGAAAGGGTGAATAGAGTTATAGGCACTTTGATAAGTTCGTACATTAAATCAGGAAAACATTTTGACTGGGATACTCATCTTAAATATTTGGGACACGCTATTCGAACAGCAATTCATGAGTCTACCGGGTATACGCCATCTTATTTGTTTTTTGGGAGAGAAACTAACGTCGAAGCAATAAATAATTTACAAAATTTGAATAACATAAAGGACTTATTACCGATAAATAATCAACAGTTCTACTTAAATCAAATGGAAGCGCGGAATAAGAATTATAAAAAAGTAGAAAAGCGTATGAAAAGTTCGCATGGCCATAGTAAAAAAGTTTATGATTTAAAGCATAGGGTAGCAAACTTTAAGGTAGGAGATATTGTATGGNTTCGAACTTGCGAGTCGGGGAGTATATATTAGGAGCGTTGCGCCGGTAATGAAAAATTTACTGCGGGAGTTACTGCTTTCGGAAGAAAAGGGTGAATATTCATATCAAATAAAAGCCCCAAAACAAAGTTTTGAGAATCCTTCTAGCGAGTTAGAGATATGCAAGGCAAAAATTGAGATTTTAGTAAACTATATTTCAGAAATTTCAGAAAAACCAGATAGGAATTTATTTAGGCGTTTAGTTTCCAGACTGTACCACGTCAAAAACAGAGTCGATTTTATAGTTCCCGATTCAGATAAAACCACTGAGAGACGGGAAAATTACAGAATTAAAATTGAGAATTTATTAACACAGTTGGAAATGCAGGATGACAAAATTGAAGAAGATGGTAATCTTACACCAGATGATAGACGTGTCTTACAGGAGACCTTAGGTACAGTAGGGGATAAAATTATTAAAAGGTTAGGGGAGATTTCGCAACGTCGAGAACATACAGGAGACGTAAGTCGGCAGGAACATGATATGAATAGATCCATAAACTTCCAAGAAGACCTAGATTCGCCGAGAATACGTGCTACAGGTGTAGGGCCTCGTAAACCTACTCGTTCATCAACAGTTATTGCAGATGACGATCACACTTATAAAAGAAAACTAGTTCCGATTGATCAATGGGGGGTTAAATTCTCAGGCATTAATAATAAACTGAGTGTGAATGCATTTATCGAGAGGGTTAATGAGCTCAAAGATGCTAGAAATGCTTCCGATAGGGATTTGTGGCGATACGCAATTGACTTTTTCGAAGGAGATGCATTAATTTGGTACAGAGCTAATAGAGAGCATATCCTTACTTGGGATGAACTGACGTTGCTACTGAAGCGCACATTTGAGCCTCCTTGTTACCAAGAAGAATTATTAGACGAAATACGGTCAAGAACGCAAGGGAGAAATGAGTCAGCTATAATATATATATCGATAATGCAAAACATGTTTAATAGATTGCCAGAGAGAATATCTGAACAACGGAAAATTACAATTGTTTTGAGGAATCTTCAGCCATATTTTCAAAGAGCTGTCTGTAGGGACCATTTTTCCTCAATAGCTGATCTAGTAAGCGTGCTGAGAGTAATTGAGAGGACAAAAATTAGTTGTGAAAAGTTTCAAGAACCAAGATCTAGCAGCAAAACGTTGTAACCAGACCTAGCATATAAAACTGAATCAGTGAAAGAGCTCAACGTCATAGATAGTCGAGTTTCGACAATTAAAGGTAACGTCATGGAGGAAGATAAGAGACGTTGTTGGAACTGTAGAGTTACAGGATATCTTTTCCGGTCATGCACAGTTCCTAAGCAACGCCTTTTCTGTTATAAGTGTGGACGGTTTGGAACGACATCGAATGATTGCACTTGTAAGGGAAATGGTGTAGGGGAAAGCGACTCACCTGCCAAGTAAGCTCTCCCCTGCAAAGAAATAGTGAAGAATGGCAGAATTGGTTAGGAGTAATTAGAGGGATATTTGGTTGCAGTGAAGTCAGTCATCTCACAGTTTCAAAAGAAAATGATAATAGATCATATGTAGTGTTAAACATTTTAGATGTTCAGTGCATGGGTCTTTTAGATTCGGGCGCGAACACAACAGTCATTAGTCCAAAATTTGCAAAAACTCTAAGAAATTTAGGATTAAGGTCTTACAAGGGAAATTGCAATGTTTCTACAGCGGACGGAGCAAGTCACACCATATCAGATTCATTTGATATACCAATTAAGTTTGATAGTCAGTCACACGTAATGTCAACACTGGTAATGCCTGGGTTAGTGCAGAATATATTATTGGGTAAAGATTTTTTCGATTTATTTGGCATAACATTCCAATTTAAAAGTGACTTTACGCTAGGAGAGAATGAAATAAACGCAATTAATATGAATAACACCAAAACACTGTTATCACAAAACGACTTGGATGAAATTCAACGTGAGGATCTTTTGAAGGTGATTGACGAAATGAAAGTAACTATTGGCATAGGACTGGGCAGAACACATCTAATCAAACATCACATTGATACTGGAGATCACAAGCCAAGTTATCAAAAACCATATAATTTCTCTCCAGTTATAAGACAACAAATTGAAAGGGAATTGGATGAAATGTTAGGAAAAGATGTCGTAGAACCTTCATTCAGCTCGTGGTCCTCACCAGTTCTCATAGTAAAAAAGACTGACGGCAGTAATAGACTATGTCTTGATAGTAGGCAACTCAATAAGGTCACCAAGAGAGACACGTACCCCCTACCTCGCGTGTCATCCATTTTGGATAATCTACGCAATGCTAGATACTTGAGCACCATAGATTTAAACGCCGCCTTTTGGCAATTACCATTAGATGACTCGAGTAAAGAAAAAACAGCATTCGCCGTACCAGGTAGGGGGTTATTTCAATTTAAAGTCATGCCATTCGGGTTGATCAATGCCTCACAGTCGCAGCAAAGACTTATGGATATGTTGTTTCAGTCTAAGCATGAAAAAGTATGGGCGTATCTAGATGACATAATTGTGTGCTCTTCAACCTTTGCGGAACATT
>JACTOM010000177.1:0-13675 GCA_015832385.1 Elymnias hypermnestra | reverse complement strand
GGCGCCAGCGTTCCACAGATATCTGTCCTCCGACATATATATATATACTTAAGTCGAATACATTCTGCTTTTTATCTGATACGTCTTATAACGTACGTCTCTTATAATTTAATATTGTACAGTTTATAAAATGTTCTACATTAATGGATTCTCCGAAAATAATTAAAACTTATCTATCAGGCAATCTTTTTTGGGGCAAAAAGGATTCTTTGTTGATGTTGCAGTAAGAAATATTACAGTAGTCACGTGTATTATCATGTGAAGTGTTATAACTTCCATATATATATTAATATTTAAAAGCGTTATATTGTCTGACTGTTACTTTTTCACACTTAACCCACTGGAGTAATCCTGACGAATTTCTTCTAGGCTTCGGCATAGCAAACTTATAATAAATTCAACTTAGAGATGTTAAATTCTTTTCACCCCCTTCATTCGTTTAATAACATTTTTTGTAACAGCATTCTTGAAAAATGTTGGATTTGAAGCTATGTGAAATTTTAATACAAGAAATAAAAACTAACTTGTAACTTATATTTTGGAGTGAAGATGGTTCAGAAATCATATGTCTGTTTGAGCATACGCATTTTTAATAAGATACTACAAGCAATTGTGGATTTTCCTCCACATAGTTATAAGAAATATGTCATAAACGTCCTTTTAAAAAAGGCATATTATAAGGTTAAAGATTATTTACGTGATAGAAACGTTTGGACTCGATTCCAATTGCACACAGAACCAAAATAATACACACTGTAGCCTACAAACTATATTTAAAGGAGTCACCGCTGAGTTTCTTTCCAGTTCCTTTTTAGAGGAATCAATTTCCTGAATGTGTGGTAGATGTGTTACTAACGGACATACTAACGATAGAAAAGTGCTATTTGAGCCTACTTGAATAAAGTTTAAATGGACGTACAACAATCTGTGTTCAAAATAGATAAACTATAATTTCATTATAATTGTACTGTGTGGCAATGGTTCATGGTCCATTAGATGACCGCACCACGGTTTCAGAACTTTCCCCTCACCACCTCCAAAAGCATAGGGATCCTTGATGTCGACATTTCGATTGAAGTCCAATTCCGCGATCACTTGGAAGGCAAAGCCAAATTGGCTTCTAAAAAGCTTGGGGGTGCTCAATAGAGCCAAGGGGTACTTTGCAGCGGAGCACAGGCTACTTCTGTATAAAGCGCAAATCTGACCGCACTTAGATTACTGCTCCCACCTATGGGCTGGAGCTCCCCAATACCAAATCCTTCCATTTGACTGGATACAGTAACTGGCAATTCGAATTGTGGACGACACTCAACTGACACGTAAACTGGAGACGCTAGAGCACCGTAGAACCGTCAGCTCTCTATGTGTGTTCTATAGTATTTACCATGGGGAATGTTCTGAAGAGCTCTTTGGATTGGTACTACTGTCTCGATTCTATGATCGTACAATTCGAAGGCGAAATAAATTTCATCCACATGACCTGGATACATGGCTTTCAGCCACAGTCCGATATCGTCGATCGTTTTTCCCACGGACATGCAAAATGTGGAATGAGCTCCCAGCTACGGTGTTCCCAGAAGACTATGATGCACATACATTCAAGAAGCGAATCAACTCGTAACTTATTAGGCCTGCAACGATTCAGCGGTCCCTATGATGCTGCAGGTGTCCATGGGCGGCGGTAATCACTTAACATCAGGTGACCCGCCAGCTGCCAGGTTTGTCTGCCATAATTATAAAAAAAATACCCACTAAAATTTTTGCATTGCAGACATCCAAACCTTATTTCACTGTACCTGCTTTCTTTTTGCTTTTGTATATATAATCTACTTTTTAAATAACGGATTTTCATTTATTTCTCGATTTAATTTGATGTTTTCAATACAATAAATAAACATTTACAAGAAATTTACACTAATTCCGATAATCGTACGAACTACAAACATTCAGAACACTTACTATATATATAAATCCAAACGAAATATTACGTTTTGGACACGGCCGTTTGTCTTGACTGTAACACTGCGGCTGAGTGCGATGTGTTACAGTCCTTACTTAGCGTAATAAATTGCTTGATCCTTTAGCTATCCATTGGTGTAATTAATTTTCAGATGGACGTGATATATATGCACCGTATCAACCAATTTTGTTATAATTTGGTTTTTTTATTACCTTCCTATGAAATCGATTCTAAAGACGTATTCACGTCAAAGAAAACGTGAAATTAGTTTCAGTAGATGCTATTTGTTATTCGTTACGGCCAAACACTGTGACAGGTATTTGTAACGTTGTTTTGCCTTATAATAACTATGATGGCTATTAAAAAATAGGGGTTGGTGATAGAAAGGTGAAAACTTAGGATTGTATGTTTTTTTTTTAATTCCACACCATAAAAAAACCCAAAAAAATTCACAAATAAAGAAACAGGTTTTGGGGGATGAAAAATAAATATAGCAGTAGAGTAGAGTGTAACTTTATAATTCATCAATGTAAAAGGATATGTATCGTTTACATATTAAATGTATACATACTGAAAAAATGGATAAGATAAGAGATAAAATCTGAATTACTCTAAGCGTTATGATGAAAAAAGGTGTAATAAATAATATTTAAATGATTATAATCCACGTCTTCTTAAAGTATTGTGGCAGTGCGGATTAATACATTGCAGCCAGAGGTAGGCTTCCATGGTGCTGCATACAGGAGACAATCATGTTTCATAAGGTATGTAGACAAATTAGTAAAGGTTAATATTGACAACATATTGTAATTTATTGAACCTTAGAAGACTAAAGTAAACTTGGTTATATTTTAAAATAATTTATGCGTCAGTGTCGTTAAAACTCGTGAAGAGCTTTTGTTTTGTTTTTAGATTTTTGTGGAACACTAGTGAAAGGTTAAATGGTCAGAAAATATGGAAAAACTTGCGAGGAAAATAGTAAAAAATTATTTCATTTTTCCAAACCAAGTATCTACCTACCTATTATTTAATTGACGTCAATCGGATGACCTCGGATCACCTCTAATTTATAAAAATAAAATAAAGGATTAGGGTCGCCTCATATATCCACAATATTAGCGGTATTTAATATTAATATTTCAAAATTATAAATACGAAATAATGCGAATATTGTGGTCAATGATTTAAAATATCGTCTCTTTGTCATAGTGTACGACAAACAATCGATATATTTGTCAGTCGGCAAATATTTGACAGAGCGTTCAGCATCAAAATTGCGACTGAATTTATCAAAGTTATTTTATTATATGACATTATAGATTAATAAAGTGTTTAAGATCGTAGAGATTATAAAGAAATAAATGAAAATACGAATCAAAAAGCATAACGTCTGAATTTTTGCGATTTTGCTTGATTATCAGAAATATTACTTGGCATAAAACTAAGCAGAGTATAATCCATCCATGAGGAAGTGACACTTATAAAATTAATATAAAATTATTATTCAAGTAAGTTCAATGAGCTCTTTTTGAATCGTCATTTTAGATATCAGTTGATAACAAGTCTAGACCGGTTCGAAAAGTTTTGTTGAAATATTCTACTTTCAATGAAATAACTGACACGAAGGTACGGTTACTCTTTCAAGCTTAGTTTTTATAAGTTTACATTTTCCGACAATGAGCTTCCATGGTAAATTGAAATAAATTTCAAATATTAATAAATCTTTTAATAAATTGTCAGTATAATGTTTTATGGGTTCTAAGATGGTCTTCATATGTTTTTTAAAATTATAAAGAACAAAATCCGAAACAGATTATTATATCTTGTTAAATGTATACTCGGCTAGGCACGTAGCAGTTGGTGCTAATATTATCGGTGAGAATAATCAAGTAAAAGTCTCTTAGGTGTTAGCTTTTTACCCTTTGGGCGTCTCTACATTACTTGAGATCAGCAGTCACTTCCGCAAATCTTTCCAGATCTTCCTTGCAGTCGTGACGTGCGTCCACTACCTGACTTTTCGCAGCTATGATATTTTCTTCTACCAACCTGCCTATTGCCCTTGTCAACTATGTTACCGATCATAATAAGCTGGGGGAAGGTATACCGATTATGGCGCAAATGAGGCCTGGATCAGCAACAATACCTTGCTTCTTAGTTTGAAGAACTTTTCTGCAAATGAGGGAAAGTAGTTCTTTACCATTCAAATTGAAAGTATAGGATATAGTGCAAGAAAATCACCGTGATACTCGTTTGTCTATGTTTACGGTACTGTAATATATTTTATGCGTCCTTTTGACAAAGTTTGTTTTGTTTTAGAAGAACACATTCACTACGTCGTCTTTATTGTCTCTCTGGCTATCGAAGGTTGACAGCTTTGAGTGCATAACATACGCTATTCTCTCCCAAGACAGATTTCTTGTAAACATATCGCATTTTGGTCTTAGAAGGTTTTTAATCTTGTAAAATACAGTTACACACAGAATATTGTCCTGTGGATTGAGAGGGTAAGCAGTAAGAGAAGATACCAGAGAAACCTTTATTTATGCTTCACATTGCGACGCCACATGTTATTGCACGTGCATCGTTTAAGCATGACCTCGCCGTACTATATTTCACGTGCACCTATGTTAAATTTTATTTCTTTCTAAGTCGTATGTTTTCGTATTGTCTGCTCTTTTTACTGTCAGGGTTACTTTTAGATGCTAGCTTTGTGTCAGCTAACATTAAGATGATTTGTAATTTAATTCTTCCATTGTAAGCTCGTGTCAATGATATGAGACTTTTCTTATCTTTAAGATTTCTACAAGCTTTGGATCATGTTTGGTCCGCCGCAGGTAGATTGTTAGATAGATTGTTTTCAAAATTGGTTATCATTTCTACAATATATTTATCATCATCAAGACTTATTCTTAACGTGACCGTAAGTCATCCTTTGTATCGCCACGCGTTGTCTCACAAACGCACGTGACTCAGACACGTGTCTCTTCAAAGCGAGAGGTGTAATTATTGATGTATAATAAAAAGCCGCAAAAGAAACTCAACAGTAACTCATTAAAGGACAGTTTTAATTAGTGTACATTATTTGAAGGTAAATTTCCATGTGCAACTGGCGTTCAAAGCCTATTTGTTATCTATTATTTTCTGTGCTATCTAGAATGTGTTAGGCATATTTTTTATAATTAAAAGGAACGAAATTTAAAACACATCGTAGTATATTTTTAAAAAACTAGATGTTTATAAAGGTTCGTGAATGCTGAGCTTTCTTTTTAATTTAATCAAGTATCGCTACGCCACACGAAAACACATGATCATGTCACACTCTGCTTCGAAACGTAGAGAAATGTTGAGGTTCCATTCGTTTTGAATAGTCTTTTAATATTCATAACATGCTTTATATTTGCATTGCAATGCAATAACATGATAGAAATATATTTATGTTTACTAACTTAAAAGATTAAAGGGCAGTCTAGGATAATAGAATAAATAAGGAAAAATATTTTTCAGTCACTCTTACATTTCTAAACGTTTATAATATACAATCTATAGAAAGTTAAACACATCACATCACATATAGAATACCTCCCCCTAGTAATTGTTAAATAGGTGTCAATCAAATGTACATCGATCTTATAGGTTTTGTTACAGATATACCGAATGATATCAAGGGTAATACAAAAAACTAATAAATCTACATGGATTTAAGTAATGCTTTTAACAATATAGATCAAAATATCCTTTTACAAAATTAAAATATTACGGCATTTATAGGAATCTTTTGAACTGAGATTATTTCCTTACCTTAAAAATTTGCGCATTATAAAATTTGTAGCTTTTAACAATGATGAAATTAACTTTAGTTAAATTAATTAGATGTTTGTTTATATAACGCTTGTTGTTGGTATTATGTTTTCTTTAAGATGATCACTATTGTTGATGATCTTGCAAAGCTCTGATGAAGTTCAAATAAACGGTTACATTTTAATTGATGCCCGTATTGAAAGTGTTTGACTTTAGTTACTCATTTCAATTATTGTAATGTTGCAGAGTTTTGTCCTCGGGAGTCTAAGCTGGATATCCCTTACGAGTGGTTTCCTGGTCGGCCATATGGCAGCGATGATCAACTCCTTACAGAAAAATGAAGAGTCACTAGATTTTAGTGCTAATCAAATAACTCTAATAGGTAAATCTAATTCTTAAGTTGTACTACATTAAACTACTCTCAAATTGGCCACAGACTTCAATAATAAACAAAAGAGTACGTTTGTGTGTCAAAAACATAGTAGTGTGTTTTTTGTTATATTTTTGTTGACTTAATGTATTTTTTATGCAAAATTAAAAGTTTGGGAAATTTCATGCTCTTTCGTTTTACAATTTTCTTAAAAAACAGTCTTTGGTTTACGTATATAAATTTATTTATTGATATTTTGGCACATGTACTCGTATTGAAATTAACACGAGTGCATGTGACACAATAAAAAGCCTGTTGCTTTATGATTAACACAATATGACTTGTTTTGTGGTTATATCTATAACTCTAACAAATTATTATATTTTTTCCAGCCTCCTCCATGACCACGGTTTGTCTTATCGGATTAGCTTTGACCGCTGCTTTAACAGACAAATTGGGAAGAAGATGGCCATTGATTATTTTTTCCGTCGCAATGTTAGCAAACTGGATAATTTTGTACTACTCAAGTGAAATGTATCACTTTATGTTATCAAGAGTCATTGGTGGAATTTCGCTTGGAGGTATATCTTGCTTAGTAACATTTGTTACTTCAGAATATACATCCCCAAAAAATAGAGCATTCTACCTGAATGTCGTTACAACAGCAGCTCCAGCGATTGGTACAAGTATGGCACATGCTATGGGAATCGTCTTTCATTGGAGAAATGTGAGCCTTATTGGGGCGCTTTTGTCGGCTTTTGGGATTGTACTCCCATACTTCTGGAAGGAAAGCCCTCATTGGTTGGCCTCGAAGGGAAGGTTTAAAGAATGTGAGACAGCTTTCCGAACACTTCACGGAGAACTGCCGAATTCTGAAAGGGAATTGAAATTGCTGATCAAAGTTGAGAAAAATAAATTGGAAAAAGCTATCGAGATGAACAGCAAATCGACATTAAGGAAATTGTTATTGGCGTTTAAAAGGAAGTATTATTGGGGATTACTTCTTTTGAGTGTTGTAATTAATGCTTATTTTGCTGCTGCTGGCAAACATCTTTTTAATAATCTAGCAAATGTAATTTTAGAAGAAATCACTGGTACGCCAGACATACTACTTTTTACATTATTAGTGGATGGGTTCATAATTATTGGATCTTGTTTGTCGTGCTTTTTGATTACAAAAACTTCAATGCGTACTCTATTATTCTCTACTGGTTTTACAGCAAATGGTATATTAGTACTTTTTAGTATTTGCTTCTACTTTAAAAATGCTCAGCCTTATTTTGCCTGGATAAATGTAACCTTACTGGCTTTATATTTCATAATTGTAAATGCTGGTCCTTATCCGATTATAGAAGCTATATTAAGTGAGATGTTCCCATTGGAATTGAAAATATATACATACTTTTTGTCTGGTTTTACGCTGATTGGATTTCTTAGTGCATCAATTATTTTGTGCCCATACACAGTGGCGTCTATAGGATATCACGGATTTTATTTGATAAATGCAAGCATAATGACCCTTTCCCTTGGGTACATTTGGCTAAGACTTCCTGAAACAAAAGGTAAGACTTTACAAGAAATCGAGGCGTATTTTAAGACAAATAATTTTGATCTCGATCTAGTACTAAATAGTAGTAACATGAAATCTTTAATTTAGGTCTAAATTTAGTATTGTTAATTTTTGCACCCTATTTAAAGACGTCGTGTTCAATGTTTGTAATGCTATTTTGAATTAGGTCCTTACTTAGTTCGTTATAACACAATTTGCTAGAATAACTTTGTAAATCATTAAATAAAACCATAAGAACAAGGTTATTCATTATTTATTGAGCAATATATATCTAGTTAAATTGTGCCGCTCAATTTTAGAACTAAGTGTACTTAAATGTGATATTGTTACTTTCTTGATAATTCCGTCAAAGGAAATTTATTTTAAGCGTATAGTTAATTAAGTAATTATATTTATTCTAATCATAATATAGCTATTACTAATAGGTATTCCCATAGTGACTAAGTTGACACATGCACCAACTGTCGGCCAAATATTTTGTAGTAATATGTTTATAATAAACTATAAGCTTTATACGATTTTTGTATTAAAACACAAACATTATATTTGTACCAAAACACAAATTGTTTAAAATTAAGATACTTTTCAATCGGTCTTCAACTTCAATTGTTGTTATTTTGAATCACCTTCATTTATAACTTGTTATTTGTATCAAAACACCAAGAATACTATATTTGTATCAAAACGCTTAGCTGAAAGCTACAGCTAATATATGAATGCTTATACATAAATAACAAATTAATTTACTGGCCTTAAGTAAAACAGATAGGGGATTCATTGCAATGTAGACCCAGAATACTGACAAAAAGATAAAATTCACGTATATATGTTCATATATATAAATATACATAAATACTAGCTGTTCTCGGTCGCGTTATCTGGATTTACCGTTAATAAATAAGCAGAATAAGAGTCAGACGAAAGTTTGGATACATTGGTTGAGGAAAGACTGGCTTCTGCTTCTATAGGTGCAATTGAATCCTGGATTTCTCCCGTTCAGTGTGCCTTCAAAGCAGTCCTAGACAAATAAAAAATACATACATAGCATCACGCCTCATTNTGGCTCTTATTTAAAATGTCCTGGATTTGATCCAGGAACGTTCGCCTTGGTTTCCCCCTTCCAACTTTCGCATTCACTCTTGACTCAGAAATCCTTTTTGTCAGTCTCCTTTCATTCATTCTCTCTCATAAAAATACACATCTTAAATCTACACTGCCATAAATTTAATTCAGGAGTTTCCAGCGAAGAGCATACTAGCATCACCTTTATCTCAATGACTTGTTGAAAAGGTTTTTGACATAAGGCATGATAAGAAACGAAATAAATAGTTTTGACTGGCTTTCTTTATCCATTAATTAAATAAAGATTAATAATATAAGAATTTACACGTAGTGTCAATAGGGATCTATAATCAGAGAAGTAAACATTGGATAAACATGATATGTTTTGATGATCTGCCTGAATATATAAATAAATATATATATATATATATATAACGTAATAAAGGAAAAAACGAACTTAGATTGTTGACTTTGGACTTAAAGAGTTAAGCCAAGCATAATACCGCATATAAAATAAAAATATTTATTATTTCTTTAATATAAAGAATTGCTCTTAGTTATGTAAGGTTTTCCTGTAACAATACTTTCAGTGTAAATTTATACATCATAACAAAAGGTTTTGTGCGTGGTTGATGGAGACATGGCGCGGTATCAAAAGGTACACATTATGTTTATATGAATAATAATTGACGTTGTAAAACATAAGTTCATTTTTAACATTCCATATAATTGGTAACATTTATATTTGCTTCAATTGTAGTCGAAATATTCAACATTGTTTATGTCAAAATGGTTAAAAGTAAAGTTAGAACTTGTTACACCAACAGTACGTAGTCAGTAAAGAAACTAGAAGATTATTAACGTTCCACTGGTGAGTGTACTCCTTGTTAGTTATTTGAGAGATAGTTTTTAGAGCACAGGCCCACCACGTTGCTCCACAACGGGTTGACATATCCACTGGGATATCAAGGCTCTAGATTGATAGATGATGCGTTCTGCAGGTTATTCCAAACTACTATCTTAACTTTAGGGCAGCTGAACTTTTAAGTGTGCTACAACTCTACAAATATAATATATAGGTCCTCTGATATAAATAATGTGTACGTCTGATTAAATGTGCAGAAAATTGTAATATTAGAAAACAAAAGGTTTTTATTTGTTTCTTTTTAACAAAAAAGGAACTGCCTTCAAAACATACGATTCCAAACAAATTAATATGCTAAAAGAGTTCTTCGTATTATTATACACGGGGTCGGCGTCACCCAAGGTAAGTGTGTCCCGTGGGTCCACTTGGCAGATCCCACACCGCCTGTAGCTAATTATTTAAGTATGAACTGATGAACTGAACTGAAACCCCATTCGGCTACAACCGCTTCACACATAATACACCTCAAGTAAATATTGCAGTGCTGCAATAAACGTAAGCTCATTGCAATTTGATTACAGACAGTTAGATATTCTGCCTCAAATCATATCCTTACTGTAAGCTGTTGAGAAGTTCCACTGATTATTATATTTGACTACCGCCATCACTTTACCCTACTGACGTTATGGTAGGTGACTCAAACACCCGGATAGTTTATGAAAGGTTTTGCCGAGTATTGTTAATTTGCTCCGAAGAATTGAAGAGTTCCATTACTTTTCAGGGATCCCATGATCAAAACCTAACCAATATGACATCAAACAACCCTTGAAGTCATCAAATATCCTTTCCAAAAAAAAAACGAATCTTCGAAATAGGTTACAATGATCTTGGGTTATTCGTGCATTTGTCGTGCTTATGTTTAAAGAAAATTTAAGATTTGTACAGTTTTCTCATTGTTGCCATCATCAGAACTGGACCAAAAATGGGACTCTACGAGAAGCACCAGCTTTTAAATGTAAAAAGAATCATCAAGATCGGTTCACCTAATCAAAAGTTATGAGGTAACAAACATTAAAAACATACAGGCTTTAGTTATTCTCTACTATTGTTCCTTTTGATATATGCTTTCCTTTTGATTTAGAAACTCATTAGGGACGTGTTTTCTCGTATCTATTTCCATAGGTTTTTCCATCGTCCCACGGTAACGGGTATTGTGCGTAGTATTGAAAACTAAGTTAGCTAGAAGCTAGTTCATTAGATAGTATAATTTCTTGTTTGTTTCAGGTTATAATCCTTGTAGGCTTGAGCTGGATATCTCTTATGAATGGATTCTCCCTCGGTCAGATGGCTGCATTAATAGGATCTCTTCAGAAAAAAGACGAGGGAATAGAGTTAAGCGAAAGCCAAATATCTTTAATAGGTATCGCTCGTTATACCTTATTTATTTAATCGAAATATCAACATCGTAGCATACACAGTATACTCTACTTTAATCAATTGACGGTGCAACAAATATATACTTCATGACCTGATTTTAAAGCACGAAATAAATAGCTTTTTTTTTCTGGCTTTAACAGGCTAAATATTGCTTCAATCATTAGGATAAGATAACCCGTTTCATTAGGAAAAATAAACATATAAATCAAAAATCCATAGTCGTACTTCAAAATGCTTGAGAGTCCATAAAGAACCAATCGAAGATATGAAGAGCTTATTCCAATACAAATCCTTATGCTACAACCTTTAAATATAACGAATAAAAGCTGACACTTGAAATCTGTTTGTTTTTATTACGTGAATTATTTAATTTTAAATCTACTTGAAAACTTCCACCCACAACCAGTTTCTCAAAGCTTAATTGTTCAAATATCTGATTATCCCAACAAGTGTAATAAATAAATTTCACGTATTTAATTCACTGTAGTTTTTACCGAATTTAATCAGCAAATATAATTAGGCAAAGAAGTATACAATATAGAACTTGTATAATGATTAAATATTATAATAGACGAGTTTTCATTATCTTTTTTTATTACTGACTGGTTAATGTTTGACTTTATTCTCACCTCTGACATAGATACAGTCAAATATGGAAGTGTGCTGGAAAGCAAATTATTATTTACTTGGTGGCACGTCTTCTACCAATCCAGACTTAAACAAATTAGAAAATTCCCTGCTTGGAATTGAACTCAGTATCTCTACTATGGAACCGAGCACTCATATAATTTAACCAGCAAGGTATCTTATTTATAAAACATTAAATATCTTATTTTCAGCTACATCATCGACCATGGTGTTCCCAATAGGATTTGCTTTAGTCGCTGTCATCACAGATAAGTTGGGAAGAAGATGGCCTTTCATTGTTTACTCCATCGTATTATTAATTAGTTGGATATTATTATATCATGCAAAAGATATGTATCAATTTATGATCTCGAAAACAATCGGTGGGATAGCTCTCGGTGGCCTGTCTTGTTTGATTATATTTGTAACATCAGAATACACTTCTCCTAAAAGAAGAGCATTATTTCTGAATATGATTACAACAGCGGCACCAGCAATTGGTGCAAGTATTGCACACGCCATTGGAATTATCTATTATTGGAGGACTGTTGCTGTGGTTGGAGCATTTTTTTCTACTTTTGGCATTGTATTACCATACTTTTGGGTGGAAAGCCCCCACTGGTTGGCATCCAAGGCAAAGTTTGAAGAATGTAAGACAGCTTTCCGAATAATTCATGGAAATAAACCAAACTCTGAAAGAGAACTGGAACTGCTGATTAAAGTAGAGGAAAGCAAAATGGCAAGGGCAAGCATAACGAACAACAAATCAACGATAAAGAGATTATTTTTAGCATTTAAAAGGAAATATTATTGGGGACTAGTGATATTAAGTGTCGTAATGAACGCCTATTTCGCAGCTGCTGGGAAACATATGTTCAATGTTTTAGCGACTGTTATTCTAGAAGAAATTACGGATAAATCTGACGTTTTACTTTTCACATTATTGGTTGATGGTTTCATAGTCATTGGATCTTGTTTGTCGTGTTTTTTAATTAGAAAAACTTCGATGCGTACTTTATTATTTTCCACTGGTGTTATAGCGAATGTTATACTGATACTTTTTAGTGCCGGATTCTATTTCAAAAACGGGAAGGCCTACTTTAATTGGATTAACGTGACGTTGCTGGCATTTTATTTCATAATTGTAAACGCTGGTCCATATCCGGTGGTTGAAGCGATTAGAAGCGAAATTTTCCCATTAGAATTAAAAATGTACACACATGTTATATCAGGTCTAACGCTAATTGGGTTTCTGAGTTCATCAATTATTTTGTACCCGTATATAGTGGCATCGATAGGATATCATGGATTGTTTTTAACCAATGCAGGTATCATGTTTCTTTGTCTTGGATATATTTGGTTAAGACTCCCAGAAACAAAAGGAAAGACCTTACAAGAAATCGAGACTTATTTTAAGACAAATAATTTTGATATTGATGAAGTTTTAAGTAACGATCACTCTAAGTCTTTAATTTAAATACCTTTAGTGACTAACACGGAGATCGAATGAGATTGTGTAGACCAGTATCTTTAGACAGTTCAATTCTGGTTGACTGTGAAACATATAGATCTAATATTTTGTCGAAACTTTTATAGGCAGATAACTGATGTTACAAGACGTAATACTAGATAATTTTTTTTCCGAAATTTTTACGGATATGGGGAATTTAAGCAAATATATTTGCGATTTTTAGATAACCTGTAATATATTATGATGTTTTGCACTTTTTGGTTATGCCAATAGCATACTTTAAGACTAAGGCAAAACAATGTTTTTGTATCTTACTTTAATTCAGTCTCTGTCTAATACTTGGGATCATTTCCAACTACTTTTGGTATTATAATTTGGTTGGAATGTCCCCCAATCTTCCTAATAAAAAAGATCCTTTTTTTATCTTTTTTATCTGGTGACAAGTATATAAGGATGGTTTTTATTTGCTAATACGTCCTTTTTTTTTGTCGCTGGGAAATGCAATTTACGCACTA
>JACTOM010000174.1:3419-14213 GCA_015832385.1 Elymnias hypermnestra | reverse complement strand
CCTTCTCCAATTAACGTGACGCTGGTGAAATTGTGTGTGTCTTGTTACACCTGAAAGCCAAATAAGAAGAAGAAGAAGAAGACCTACTTGTTTGCAATTTTTCATTACTACATCAAGATAATATTATAAGAAAAAAGTATCACAAAAATCAAGCACCTACCGACTACAGCAAATTTATGTAACGTTGTGTATAGAATGCTAGTTTAACAATACGCTATAAAGAGACTACACTTGAAATATCTTAACAACAACTTTAGTAAGCCAAATCACTTCTTCATAAATCTTCTGGATCTGACATCCTTAATGGCTTTGGGGGCCTTAGCATCCATTGAGGCCGGTTCAGGTGGAGTGTCAATAGCTGTAACATTGGAAGGCGAGGGAACCTGAATGGCATTCAACTGTGACAAAGATACAACACTGTCGTTTACCATCTGGACCCAATACTATGACACAACCACGTCTTGTCCAGCATTTGGAGATGCCAAATCGTTTTCGAGCCTCCATAAATGTAGTGTGTTGTCCCTTCGTCAAAAATTCAGTGACAGTCACACCCAAACCTCTCAGGGAGGTTTTACCAAACCAAATGTTGTCCCTCATTGCCAGGTCTTTGAACTTAACTAAAGTGACTCTCGGTTTATCACCACCAGGATAACCTAGCCGATGAGATCTGCTTATTGAGTTCTTAGTTAAAGAATCCAACTTAAGCTTACTAGACACCAGTGAAGCAATACACACACTGGTATCCTCAGATTTGCTTTCAGCCACACTGTGCACCAACAAGATTTTCCTTCATGTATGAATCTCTAATTCATCTTGCTGCCTAGCCAGCAGCTCAACTAGCAATTGAAGATTTTCCAGAGTGTGTAGAATAAAAGTGTGAAAGGAATTGAATTGAGAATTTATGTTTGAAGTAGCACTGGCAGCTGGGATAGTAGACTTAAGGTCATATTGAAAATCTGCCATTGTAACTTTAAAGTGCTCAGCTAATTTTGCAAGATTATTCTTAATGGACTCCATCTCAATTTTTGTGCAGTGAACTTTTTTTGGAGGCTAAAATGTGTAGTAAAACTTACAACTTTGCTTGTGTTGGTGAGTACACAGCTGGCAGGTAGGGGACTCCTAAACACACACTAATTAAAATTACTGGTATATTAAAATTAATTTACAGAGAGCAAATTTTAATAGTGTTGACAGCCACACTCCTACCCTCAGAAAAAAAGCCACACTACTACCCTCAATCAATCTGCTTGTAAAGTTTTCTATCCTCTATAATGTATCCTCTGTAATGGCTCAAATTAATGTATTTTTTTTTAGCGAAAGACTGTTTAGATTAGCTGTAGGGATAGGGAAAACAGATACAAAACATAGAATGTTGCGTCATATGCAGGTGATTAACAGATTGTCGCAGGCTGCAG
The DNA here is from genome assembly GCA_015832385.1 of Elymnias hypermnestra. NCBI lineage: Eukaryota > Metazoa > Arthropoda > Insecta > Lepidoptera > Nymphalidae > Elymnias > Elymnias hypermnestra. The sequence continues at coordinate 12,798 of JACTOM010000174.1, read as the reverse complement.
GCAAGACTTATAATTTCGCGTCGCATACATTTGGGATAATCGATCCGAATCGATCGATGTTTCCGGTAGCAAAATTTTAAGTTCAGCGGTGGGTGAGGCCAATTTAAAAAAAAAGGACTCTCAGGTAAACTGGCTAATTTGAGTCTTTTATTACCGGTGAAGAGTACCGCTGTGATCTTTTCGGCATTCGCCTCTATTCTCCATTTGCAAAATCATTCGCCTAGGCTACTGCCTGCTCTTTGGAGACGACAGGAGATTGTCGTTAACAAGTTCGATGAGGTCGTCCGCGAATTATGCTAGGTGAACGTGAGGCGTTCTGAGCATGTCGCTGGCATACAGCGAGAAAAATAGTGGGGATAGTACGGAGCCCTGGGGGACTCAGGCCTGTATTTGACGGCGGGAGGACAGGGTGCCCTCAACGTGGTAGTGAAAGCTTCGGTTGGTAAGAAAATCTTTTAATAAGAGTATCTGGTACGCCCAGATGGACAAGCTTATATATTAAGCCGGCGTGCCATACCTTGTCGAATGCCTTCTCGTAGTCGAAGATCGTGCATGTGGGGTCACGGCTGCTGCCGTTTGTGTAGTAGAGATGATCGATTATGTGCTCCGTTAGGCGGTGCACTTACTGAACACAGGCGTGTTCTGCGCGAAAAACTGATAATCTGGCAAGAGACTCTTGGCCTCTACCAGTGCCTTAAGTTTCTTTAGTATGATTCTCTCATACACTTTTGCAATCGTATTGAGAAGGCTGATGGGTCGATAGCTGCTCGGTAATGTGCGGGGCTTGCCCGGTTTGTGGATTCCTATGATGGTGGCTTCTTTTCACTCGTCAGGGAATGAGCAGGCCGCCAGAAGGGCGTCTTGTTAGGGATGCCGTCGGGGCCTGGTGCTATTCGCGCGTGGAGTGACCTAATGATTGCATGCACTTCATCGAAAGTCGTGGGTTCTAACTGCTCACTCGTGGGGGCCGCCAAATGTAGTCTATTGTGCGCGTTATCTAAAGGCCAAGGCGAGCTTTGAGTCTCGAGGCTGTCTGCTAAACACTCGGCCTTATCAAAATCGTCAAATGCGGGTGACTGATCGGGTCGGTCGAGGGGCGGCATGGGATACGACGAGTGAGGCTTTAGCCTAGCCTAAACTTTAAAGTTTGGTTTATTTCCCTGACTGCCGTGAGAAACTCGGCGTGTTGTTCGATGGCTAGCAACTTGACCATAGGGTCTCGAAATTTGGCGGTGAAGATTTTGACTTCTGCGGGATCTATGCGGAGTGCTACCTGTAAAAGCAGGGAGTAGTCACTGCTCAGGTTTGAAGCCTCGGTCTGGGGGGGCTGGAGAAGCTTGTTTGGCCGGAGGGGCCTGAGGGATTGCAGGGGTCTGTTTGGTCGGCATGGGCGGCCATGTGTGCCATGAGTTGTAGGTCGAGGGCGGGGCTTTTATATATATCTGGGCGGGTTTAGGGGCAGCCCTGACAGGTCCCGGACGCCTCGCGGCCGAGTATTTGCCTTGCTTTGCCCTCCTTGGGGCCATGTGGCACTCGCGATAGCTCGCTGGGTGACCCTGGGACCCGCAGAGCACGCATCTTGGCGCCTCCTCGGTCAGGACAGTCCTGGGGCAGTCGGCCGTGCCGTGGTTGCCCAGAAATTTCACGCAACGGGGACGGGCGTAACATAATCTAGCGCAATGGCGGTATTGTTGGCAGCGATGACACTGCCCTATGATGCGTCTATTGTGGGGGACTTCTATTACGATGCCTGTTTTGGCACAGATGGTACTGACGTTAAATACCTTCTTACCCTCGGGGAAGAGGTCTAGTACTGCTAAGCAGTTGTTAAAGGACTTCTTTGTTTTCCCATGGTACATTTGGTGTACCTCTGGTATAGGGAGGTTCTGGGCGGCCAGATCCTCCTTGATGAAGTCGGTTGGTAGGGTGTGGGGTAGTCGGAGGACTACCCGTAGGCGGCGTTCACTCTCTAGTGTATAGGAGTGATAAGGGAGGTGTTCCAATCTTAGTATCGACATCAACCGACGATGGTCGTCTGAGGTGGCTGGTTGGAACTTCAGTCCAACGGCGGTTGGGCAAGCTGTCAGGGTGATTCCCAGTGAGGGAAACTTACGGTAAAGCGTGTTCCACGCTGAACCTTCCCGGATGTAAATGGGGGGACTTGTTTTTTACGGGGTTCCTTCATTGGGGAGTCCTCAATGGGCTTCCTCAGTTCGCGGCGGTTTTGTCTTGGCTGTGAGGCAGCCTGAGATAGATTTGTCGTCTTTGGAGGAATGTCAGTTTTGGCCATCAGCTTCCGCTTCTGGCTCCTTGATATGACGGTCTCGAACTCTTCGTTGTCTAAGGAGTCTGAGGAAGGCTCAGACTCCATTGGGGTTAGGGGCGCGGGGGTAGTGGCTGTTCGATCCTGGAGTTGGCGGTCAATATGGCGACCTTTGTCTGGGCCCGGAGAAAGTTGCCCGCTATTCGCCAACTTCCAAGTGTCGGAGGTTAAGGATGGGTTTCACTGGTTCGGTGATTATGCCTTAATTAAATTTAACCACTAAATTACCGACTTACCTCGTCGCCGACTTCCGATCCGGCGTTGCAGGGTTATCATATGTACGTAAGTGTCGTGTACAGTATATGGTGCGTGAAAACCCAGCTGGAGATGCGGGAAGCTCCTGTGCACAGGACTGCGCCAAGTTCCTCCAAAGGCCCCCTCACTTGCACTTCACACTTGTGCACCAAAGTACCAATAAACTATGTTATTACGCGGTCTCGCACTCGCCTCTCAAAAATGGCGGGTCCGTTCAGACAAAGAAACACGCCTACGTAAAGCGGCAGTTACGATAACGGAGCGACGCACGTCCGGCTCAAACAAGGCAATTGTAGAACTGAGACCGCGAGACGCGCGCGCGTCGTTCTCCCCGCGCTGTCGCACCCACTCGCCGGCCGCGAGGCGTCGTTTTAAATTTAAAAACGTCGCGAACAATCCCCTGTGGACGCTTGGATTTACGTCCACAAACAGATGGGCAACCGGGACAGGGTTGCCACGGCTCGCTGCAAAACCGAATCTCCGACCAAGACCTCGGCGACCCTGGGAACTCCATCGGATCCATAGATCAATTTAACAATGCGTCCTTGATTTATTTATTTATATACGATTTTACATTATATCTAATCATATTATTTATATATTTAATATTAAAGTACTATTTTATAATAATAATAATATAATACATATATTATATATTCATTTATTGAGTAACAGTCGATAGGAAAAATTTATTAAAAATTGGGTTTCTTAACGCAGGCTCCTTAGGAAATAGACACGACGAATTTATAGTCGCAGTGAGTCGATTCCAAGTGGACTTCATGGCTATTAACGAAACTTGGCTGTGCCCGGAAGAGGACGCTCGCGCGCCAACCGTACCTGATTACAGATTGCTACGTGTCCCTCGATCAGAAACTGTTTATGGTGGTCGCGGTGGTGGCGTTGCCTTTTATGTAAAAAAAGCATTAAAAATAAGCCCGTGTGTAGTGCCACAACATGAGACGGTCGAACAAATGTCGATTAAGTTGAAGGCACACCAGATTGTTATAGGTACTGCTTATAGACCGCCGTGGCTAAACGTTGACCTTTTTTTAGACGTCTTAACAGACAGTATACAGTCTCTTTCAGACAGTAATCATTTCGTATTATTGGGAGATTTTAATATAAATTTATTAAAAGAGAATGATACAAACACTGACAAACTCTATACCTTTTTTAACTGTCTCCAACTAAAGCAAGTAATTGATTCTGCTACGCATTTCACAGAATTTAGCGAAACATTAATCGATATAATTTCTACCGATCTACCTGTCAAAAATGTAACTGTTTCGCCTATTGCATCATTAAGTAATCACGCATTTCTAAGTTGTACATTTTCCATAAAAAAAGAGAAAAGCCTTTCAAAAACTATCGCATAGAGGCCGTTAAAAAATATTTGCCTTGATGATTTTAACAATACATTAACCATAATTCCATGGGATAATGTGTCCATTCAGAATGTGTTACTGATATGATATTGAATTTTAATTTTTATATAACAAACCTCTTTGACATATATGCTCCAAAAAAAAAAAAGTTGTGAAAGACCTCCCCACTCCATGGATAACGTCAAACATAAAATTTATGAGAAGATTAAGAGATGAGGCTCATATTCAATGGCGTAAGACCAAATCAGAATGTAATAAAACCACCTATAAACAATATAAACATTTAGTTATTGAGGCGTTCCACACTCAAAAAAGGGCTTATTTCAGTTATAGCATAAACACTAAAATAAATTACCCGAAAACACTGTGGTACAACCTTAAATCTACTCTCCATTTTAAAAATGTGACCAACTGCCTTTACACTTGACTAATGCAGATGACATTAATAACCACTTTCTCAATATTCCGGGTGCGAATAGAGTTTCCTTCTCTCAACTCACATATTTTGAATTTCATAAACTGTTTTATAATACTTTTTCCCTCCAATCAATAAATACTAGTGAAATATTACAAATTTTTAAACAACTCCAATCGAATGCTGAGGGTACAGATGGCATGTCATTGGATATGCTCCTATTGACACTCCCACAAACTTTACTGCCATTGTCAATTCTTCCATTACTACCTCTGTTTTCCCGGAATGTTGGAAAGTGGCTCTTATCCATCCCATACCCAAAATTGCCAACCCACTTTCACCTAAATATCTTCGCCCCATTAGTATTGTTCCCCGTCTTTCAAAAATTTTAGAAAAGGTTGTATATTTACAGACTTAAAATTATTTAGAAAAACATCAATTGTTGCCTGAATTTCAGTCAGGCTTTAGGAAAGGACGCGGCACTGTAACAGCGTTGTTAGATGTGACTGATAATATATTAGCTGCCCAGGACTCTGGTATGTGTACATATCTTGTACTACTAGATTTTTCTAGGGCATTTGACAGTATTAGCATTCCACTCTTGCTATCCAAGTTATCATACTATGGATTCTCTGTCGCTTGTGTAAAATGGTTTGAAAGTTATTTATGTAACCGTAAGCAATTCGTTGAAGTAACGCACGAGAATGGTAAAAAGTTTAAATCTCAGCTTGCAACAGTCGAAAGAGGTGTGCCGCAAGGTTCAATTTTGGGGCCGCTGCTTTTTATTTTATATGCTGCGGATATAATTAAACACATAAAACATTGTAAATAGCACCTTTACGCAGACGATATACAATTATATTACTCCTTCAAACCAACAGAATATAATACAGCAGTGCAATTAATTAATTATGATCTCAGTAGTATTGCCAAGTGGTCTGATGACAATTTTCTTGTTCTCAATCCAAGCAAGTCAAAGTGTATGGTATTTGGATCTGCCCAACAATTAGGAAGGTTACATTTCATAAGTCCACACGTTAATATAAGGGGCAATATATTAGAGCGAGTATTGGAAGCGCGAAACTTGGGATTGCTCCTCGATTCACAACTAAGATTTGAGTGATATGTAGCAACTACGGTGCGCAATTGTTTTTATCGCTTGAAGATCCTTTACAAAATACGTCAATACTTATCACGAGAATTACGAATAAAAGTTACCGAATCTTTGGTTCTTTCGAAGTTAAATTATGCATATGTTATAATTGAACCTCGCCTATTAAGTCGAACCAAACGCCTCATTCAGCGTGTACAAAATGCATGTGCACGTTTTATTTTTGATATTGCTCCACGAAACCATGTGACACCCTATCTAAATGAACATACATGTTAAAAATGAAACTAAGAAGGAAACTGCATTTAGCCGTGTTACTATTTGGCGTGATAAGATTTGGCAAGCCCTCATACCTTCTAAGTAAACTAACCTGGATTCAGTCGGATCGGTTAAAGGCTTGCGATAGACTTAGCGTACCGGTACATCGTAGTGCGGCATTTCGGGGTTCATTTAAATATTCTGCCACCAAATGTTGGAACAACATTCCTCCCCCTATTAAAAATTTAAAAACAAAATTAACCTTTAAAAATTACTTAAAACGCTTCTTGATAGACAAGCAGCAAGAACATGGAAATTTGGTGGCAGAACTCTCTCTTCTTTAGGATTTCTACGTATATATTTATAATGTATTTATTTTACTTACTATATGTATGTGTTATCTTTATTTATTACAAGAAATATACGACTGATTCCTTATTTTTTACTTTAACTTCTTATAGATCGATATGTGTGTATGGTTGTGTTTATATTATGTATACACATATATATGCATGTGTGTGTATGTATGTATATGTGTGCATGCGTGTGGGTGTGTGTATGTATGTGCATGTATAGTGCACAGGTCCGTGGCGCTATCTTTACTTAGTTTTATTTTTATAGGTTGCAGTTGAAAATCAGCGCCGTGCGTCCGGATTTTCTAACTCGGACTCATAGCAATTGCTGAGCTGCAGACCTTTTCTACAATGTATATATATAGGTAGTAAGTTTAGTATTTTTCATTCATAATAGTTTAAGTTTGTTTATAAATAATTGTATTTTTTCTTAATTTTTTGTTGACGATTGTGCAGGCAATGTAGAATAAGATTATTTTCTTTCTTTCTTCTTTCTTGACGCCAATATAGCGGTAACAAATTTGATTCCTTGACCAACACAAGGTCGCCGTCCTGGTGAGGGTCCGATTTGTCCGACCACTCAACGCGCTGCTGCAAAATGTGCAAGTACTCTAAGGACCAACGGCGCCAGAAACTTTGGATTAGTTCTTGCAACTGCTCGAAACGAGAGAAACGTGAAGTTTTCACGTCCCTGAAAGGGTATTCGGGTAAGGCGCTAAATGCTTGACCAATCAAGAAATGACCTGGAGTCAAGACCTCCAAATCATTTGGACGAGATGAAAGGGGACAGAGTGGCCGAGAATTGAGTACAGCCTCAATCTTACAAAACACGGTCGCGAGATCTTCAAACGTCAAAATAGTTTCGCCTATAACGCGTCGGAGATGCGTCTTTGCGACCTTAATAACAACTTCAAGAATAATGCCCCAATGAGGACACGCTGGAGGATTGAACTTCCAATTTATCCCCATCTTGGACATAGAATTGCTTAAACTAATCTTATTTCTACACAAAAAGTCGACAATTTCTCTCAAATACCTATCTGCACCCTTGAAGTTGGTGCTACAGTCGCTCCGGACCAGGTCTGGGACTCCACGCCTGGCCACAAATTTACCGAGGGCAGCGCTAAAGGCCTCGGTGCTGCAGGCACTCACGAGTTCCAAGTGAACCGCCTTGGTGGCTATTTTAATTATATTAATCATTTTTAAATCTGCGGGTTACGATGATATATCCGTTCATCGTAACCCGCAGATTTAGTGTCATTTAGTGATTTAATTATTCCTAGTACTTCGTATGGATCAGCAGGCTTTAAAAATATTGAATTTGTATTATTCGCAAGTGCGTCTTTTTTATAGTTTGTATTATTTTTTTGTTACCTATATTAATAAAATAAAATAGTCATTAAATATTTCGCTTATGTCACTGGGATTACTGAAATTTCCCATATCAGTTTGAATTAATGAAATGGCAATGTTTTCTGTTGATTTGCCAAAATTGTCATGAATAAGTTGCCAACTTGCTTTACACTTATTTTTTTGTTTTTCTACGTTAAATACGTATTTTGTAATTTTTTTGACTGATGAATACATTTTTTTAGTAAATGATTATATTTTTGTAAATAGTTCTTTTTAGCATTCTTATGTAATCCTGTGATTTTATTAGTTAAGTATAATCTTCTTTTTTTGTATACAAGATTTTCTTATACCTTTTGTCAGCCATTCTATCCTATTTCTTTTATTTCCTATTTTTATTTTCTTTAGCGGAAAACATAGGATATAGAAAAGTCGAAATATATCATGAAAGGATTCGAAACCTTCGTTGACATCATCTGTATTCCGAGCATCAGAGAATGTAAGAGCAGATATGTATTTAATAAACCTATTCACATTTTCTTTACTGTAATCTCTTCTATATTCCAACCACATAGAATTATAACGTACTCGTTTCACATTTACCGTTAAAGTTTGAGCAGTATCGTGGTCAGAGAATGCTAGGTGATGAATTTCGGCAGAAGATGATTTTAAGTTACTCACTATCAAGACAATATAAGAAGACAGGCGTGTCGGACATAAAATGTGGGACTTGAGATTATAACTAACCAGCAGACTTAATAATAATAATAATATAATAATTTTTTTTTTTATTTGTTCAAAGTATGTTATGTACAAGAAGTAAAATAAATTAAGTACAAACAACAATATAACCCTAGAGTAAAAACAACACAATATAACACTAGAGTAATGTATGAAAAACATCTGTCCCTAAACTAGGAATGAACCTGTATTTTAGGCGACAGCGCTCTCCTCGCAAATACTTATACAAACAAAGACTATCAGCCAAAAGCTAAGCTTAGAAATTAAATTAAATACATTTTAAAAAAGAAACGGTAAAAATAAAGAAATACGGTGTAGAAATGAGTTTGTGCACGTGAGTGTGTATGTATATATGTGTGTGTGCGTGTGTGAGTGTGTACGTATGTTATAAATAGTTTTGTTTAATAACATTCTAATACTTACTAATATTCTAATAGTTTTTCACAGTCATGGTATGTTTGTGTGAGTAACCACTCTTTCACAGTTTTTTTTAATTTAAATTTCGACAAGGTATGTATGTTTAAGGTTTTGTTTATTTTGGTATACATTCTCGAGCCAATTATGTAAAATTGTCTCCCAGCTAGTGTACTTCTATGTCTTTTTGTGCGGAAAACAATATCTAATCTTCTGTTTTGGTCGTATTTGTTGTAACTAATAGTATTATGCATAAGTTGTATGGTCTGGTATATAAAAAGTTCGCGGACTGTCAGAATTTTGCAGTCTTCATATAATTTATTAGTTGCAAATCGAAAAGGTCGATTTGTAATCACTTTTAGAATTGACCTTTGTGCCCTTTCTAGTGGTAGCAACGAGGTTCTATTAGTACCACCCCATACCGATACACAATACGAAAGCAAAGATTGAACTACAGCGTGATAAACCATGAAGATAGTTGATCTACTAGCCGTTGGCTTGAGTTTTTTAAATACAAACATTAGTTTTCTCTCTTTTGAAGTCAATTTAGTTATATGCAATTTCCAAGACAATGTGGTATCAATATGTAATCCAAGATATTTTACACTGGAAGCATTCTCTATATATGGACAAGGACAATCTTTATGTTCAAGATTTTTACAGTTATGCAATTTTAATGTACATTCGGCAGCACTTGGTAAAGATGAGAGTGACGGCGAAAATGTAAGAAATTTAGTTTTACTAACATTGAGGCTGAGCAGATTTGCAGACAAC
>JACTOM010000069.1:4482213-4613274 GCA_015832385.1 Elymnias hypermnestra | reverse complement strand
GACGTCCATCGGTTGAAGCGACGACGACGACGAATCAATTGTTTAAAACGAGGATAGACGTTTTCAAATTCGTAGATTTTTTTGGTTGATAAAATTTAATGCGATTTTAATTACTTTACTTTTGAATGTGTACATAATTTAAATAAACTAGGCTAACTAATTGCAGCTACTGCTAATAACCCCTTGGTGACATGGACTAAGGACAATCTAACAGAATAACGTTTTAAAAACAAATTTCTCAGCATTCTCGTCTTAGTTCTTGATTGAAAATATTTTTCTATAATTCAGTTTTATTTAGTCCGTTGCTGAGTAGCAGTTCTTTCTGCGTTAATTGGCAAGATCACATTCAATTGTTGTAATAAATATGTCAATTTAGCTGCGCTGGGTCTTTGTTGTGGGCTTTTAAGAATATGCGCTTGATAGAGGTCTATTATACCCTATCTTCGTCTTTTATATTAAATATAATTGTTGTTAAATTAATTTTTACGCTTTTCGGGGATAGGAAGCATCGTATTGAAACTTGAATATTCTCATAGCGAATATTCTGTGTATGAGTATCCTGATAACCCGTAAAATAACGGTATTATGAGTTTATGCTCAAAAACCTTTCTCATACGAGTGAGGAGGCCTGTACCCAGTATTGGGATGTTAAGAACTAGGACTTACCCCTTTTTATAAAGTTTAAATATAACGTCAGAAAACAACTGCAGTGCAGTGCAAGGAAGAACTTAAAGTCGAACCATCGAGCTTTTAATGTAAAGTATTAAGGAAGTTTTATACTTCTTTTTCATTTAATTTCTTTAAAATGTATATTTGATATTTAACGAAATTAACAACACCACAAATTTCAGTAACGAATTTTAAAATATTGATAAAGTGTTAAATACAACTTAAGAGGTTGCAGGCAAGTATTTCATGTGAAACGTTATTTTGACCGTACATTAAGTTTGTTTCTATACATAAAATTACGTAAACTTTTAAGAAAACTTGCTCCCTAATATATTTTCGACAAAATATTCTCTTATATTAGTAATTTGGTATTTATAATCTTACTCTGTGACCTATACGAGGTAGTTATTTTATTGTTAACTATATGACCTACATTTGTCAAGTCTTAAAGTTATTATATACATTCAGAAAACTATTTTTCCTGAATCACCTTCACAAGCTACAAAATACAAAGATGATTGAAATGTTATTTAGCATTTGGTTGATGCACATTATTATTGCATCTGGATCAATTCCAAATCAGTAAATTGGCAGGCATTTGAAATTATTGTTTTGACGAAAATAAATCCACATATAAATATTAACGTTATATACACATATTTTTGATATCGGCGATATATTGTTATTTACATGATTACAAATCTAACCTTATTTTACAGTTTCATGTAATTTTTGTCTTTCTATTACTTCAAATTTAATCTATTAATCTATTTTTTAAATTAGACATCTACAACAGACAGACAGCTAAGAGATATGATAGCTAGACGTAATATACAGAAATTTTAATAGGCTCGCTAATGCTGCGAGTACTCGGTTCGATTTCAGGCAGGCCGAATTTAGGAAATAATATTTTCTAATTTGTCTGAGTCTAGTATGACGTGTCGCCAATCCAAATAAATTCATTCCGGTGCGATGCTGTGTAGAAACCATATGAGGTAAATAGCCTGCTTCAAAATTAGCGCGCTTTTACTTTTGACTCTATCATCACTTATCATCAGATGAGGTTACAGTCAAACGATAACCTATCAGCAATAAAATAAATTATATGGACAATAAAGGAAAAACCATTCTGTATTTATTATTCTTAAAAAAAAGAGAGACAGAAAATTATTACAGCGATGTTGATATGCGAAAAAAGTTACAATTATCTATGGATAATTTTCTATTATACATATAATAAGTTTTTCTAAGAGGAGTATGTGGTAACTGCCCAGGATTCGAATCCATGACTCCGCTTGGGACAGCACGACTAGTTATATATTCAAAATATTTTTATATTATATTGTAGCTTAATTGTTCTATATGTATTTATTATAATGTGGTCGATGGATTACTGTTTTTGAACTGAGCTCTTGTTTCAGACTTGGTGACGGTACCTCAAACGGTACGAACCGACAAAATGATCCTGTTTACCAGTACAAGACAAGCAGTCTTCCGGCTGCCTCTTCAATTAATCAGTCCTGGGATGACATTGTTTGTTCCGCCCTAAGGATAGCACCAGAAGATATTGCTAATCAATTATCTCTTTTAGACTTACCATGTTTTAAGTCAATTCAACCCGAGGAGCTCACAACATGTGGCTGGACGAAAGTTAATAAATTAACTGTTGCACCAAATGTAGTGGCTTTCACTAAAAGATTTAACAGGGTAAGTTTTATAATTTCTTCTATGCGTAAAAAATTTATCATTTAAAATATGATAGTCATTTTCGTATTTCAAATTAAGCATAATTTAAAGAAAAAACTGATTATAAATCTTTCCCAATACGTATAAATAAATATAGCGATTCTTTGTTGGAATATTTTCACGATGAAGTAAAAAAACTTTTTATTATAAAATTTCATATTATTTAGTGTATGTCTACCTAATTATTCTTAGTTATTATAGAGAAGAGAGCATAGGCGTCTTTTTCTGAAATTGCTTAGGAAAGTTGTACTACCAGATGAGAATTTGCGGCTTAACCGAGCATAATGTAGTTTTTAAGTTTAATTTAGCATTTTATTTAAAGGTAAGCTTCTGGACTGTACAAGAAATACTCAATGGTCAGTCGCCAAAAGCTAGAGCAGAAACGCTAGCTCACTTTATTAAGGTGGCTAAAAAATTATACGACCTAAATAATCTTCACTCACTGTTCGCCGTCATTTCTGCCTTACATAGTGCTAGTATATACAGGTAAGTGTTAAAAAAATTAAACAGGTTTGCTGCCTATTTAATGAAAATAAAGCAGTTGTTTGTATTATATACATAACACAATTGGGGAAGTACCTACGAAAATACGCCGTAGATTCTATTCATTCTCAACTAAATAGTGTGTTTCATCAATAATGGTAATTCATGCGTTTTGAAATAAAGCCTTGTTTCCATCTTATATGACAATTTTAATAGCGTTATGTTATCGTTATAAATTTTTGTAGTACAGTTAATATCAAGAGTAACTTTTTCATATTTAATGAATATAGAGGTATATTTATTTCTTTCAAGATTGATAAGGCTAACTTTTACGATAACATTTTCATTTGCATAATGGTTGGTGAATGATCAAATAATCAAATACGGTGACTTGCTTTATTTCTTTAATCTGTTTTACATGGCATCGTATCCATAAGCAATATTTTTAATTGTCTTCGCGCCTATGCTGGTTGGATGGTAACTAGTACAAGCCGAAGCTCCAGAAACTCAGACTGAGATTAGATAAGAAAAATATCTCCTTAATTTTACCTGCTGCGACTCGAACAGGCCTTCTGTTAACAATTCAATTACTCATGAGGCTGTCATAACATGTTTGCATATAAGCTGCCTAATTTGACAAAATATATTTTGACATATCGCTGCTTTGGATGAAGAGTGACACAAAAAAAGATTTTTTATTGTGTTAGTGTAATTTTTGTTCTTTTAAATAGAAGTTTTTATAGCGAGGAAATGTAGTCTGCTCTGAATTCTGCTGTGGCCTTAACTAAAATTTTGGATTGTTTGATTTTCCATTCAAAGTAGTGATTGTTTAAAGCACCGTTTTAGACTGTCATTATTAAATATAATCTATAAATCAGGTTATCAAAAACTTGGGCATGCCTATCAAAGAAAGACAAGCAACAATTTGACAAGATGGCGGAGCTTTTCGGGGAGAAAGATAACTGGACAGCATTACGCGAGTATATGAGGTCCATCTCACTGCCATGCATACCGTACCTTGGTGAGTTATTTACACCGATTGTAGCATCATGTTTTGAAAACGTTAGAATATCACTAAACCAAAGACTAGAATATAAAATTGTAAAATATGTTTTTTTATATATAATTCTTCTGTAGGCGTGTGTGACTTAACTAAGGCGATTGGACGGACGAATGGTATAGATTGACCAATCGATCCGATAAATAACGGATTTCCCCATATTTCCACAGTATCTGAGACGACGTGGTGTCACTGCTGAGAACACCTAATCTTTATATACATAAAAAAATTCTCTAGGTATGTAAACATGTATGTATGTGACTGAACTCCTCTCAAACGGTTGGACTGACTGACTTTGGTGAAATTTTTAGATTGCCAACTCCTTTCGACAAAAGCGGATTTCCCCACATTCCCACGGGAACTACCTGGATGACACCAAGTAGAACAGCTACTTGAAACATTAGGAGGCTTGCATTTGTGGATCATGTAACGAGTTACCTAATATAAATGTTAAAAATGTTTGCTTACAGGTATATTTCTCACAGATTTAGTTTACATAGACATGGCTCATCCCGCCGGTTCACCTCACCGAGTCGCTAAAATGACGGTTGTATTAAAAGCCTTGGAACGATATCAGACATCTGAATACGACATCCCTCCCGTTCCTCATGTGGCTAATTACCTCAATAGCGTGCGATACATTGAAGAGCTTCAGAAGTTTCTAGAAGATGACCAGTACAAGTGAGTTCTTCACATTTTCTATCAAAATGTTGAATGATTTATTGAATACTAGTTTTAAATTATGTTATGATACTGACATCATCACTACGTGTTTGCTTTCCAGCGTCGGTTTAACTATTAAAACACGATGCTATTAAAACATGATAATAACATATCGCTGCATATTATTTAGAAAATGTGATATAATCATCAAAATTATAAAAACGTCCAAATGTTTAAAATGCAAGTTTTTTTTCGCTGAGGCGTGTTATCTATTCAAGATACTATCTGGAATCTTCAGGTTGTCTTTAAAACTGGAGCCACCATCGCCAGTAGGTAGCTGTACTGGCTCAAAGGAGTCTATCAAGGAGGCATCAGTTCAAGGAACTTGTACGTCCTTCTCGCTATCTCCTTCGCACCGCTTGGGCTCCGGATCCCTTAGACTCCAAGGTTCCTACACGCAGGCTAAATTTATACCCACACATAGAAAATGTCGCTCACTCGGCTCCAAGTAAGTATTAGAATTAAAAAAAGACATTTGAATTACATATAACCTTTATAAATACTCAAACTGGTGTTTATAATTATACTGTGGTAAATGTTTTTTAAGTTGAATGTTAGACTATATTATCAATAGGTGGCTAACAAGGAGATATGTTGTACCTCCTTTTTCAACATGAATTAATATATTTGGCTGAAATATGGAATTTTTTGTTTTTGTACTCGGTTCGCTAGGAGAGGTTTTGGATTCGATTCTTGGCACGGCAAATCTATTGTATTTTTTAATTTCTCTAGGTCTCGACTGGGAGGCTTCGGTAATAGCTAGTTAGCCCCCCCGCAAAACGTGCCGCAAAAATAAGGCTAAGGTACGATGCTGTGTAAAATTTATTAAGAGATAAGTTGCCTCTTTCCAGGTTACCATCATAGACTGGATCATTTATCAGTAGCCTTTCTCTTTACTTCTTTTAAAGTTTTAGAAAAACCTTTCATTCTTTTATTTCAGCAAAGCCAATATATATGAGACTAAATTGTTTTGGTTGAATTTTTAGATAATTGAAAACAAAAACAATAATTTCAAATAACCTCTTTAGATTACATACATAATTCATTAATATCACATTGATTTAATAATATTAAATTGGTCATCATTAATTTGTATAATTATTATTCCATAGATTATGTTGCATGTTAATGCATCGCGATGATTTAAATATCGTGCAGTAACATTCATTATTTCCAACGGTAAAATCATATAAATAACTACAGTCGAAACAAGACTTTAGAGGACTGCTATGTCTTTCTCTTAAAGAGGTTTCTCAGATATCCAGGTTCGACTGTATATAAATATCGGTAAAGAAACTTTTATCTTTGACATTTCTCTATTTGTTATGTATTGGTTATAAAGTTCGAAAATACATAATCATATGTTCTTTAAAGTTTAAATAATAGTTATGAATACACATAATGCATAAGTAATAACCCCCAGTCTCCATTGTTAATATCTCTCTTAAAAAAAAGTTATGTTGGGTAAATAAATACGATTTAATTGACGCACATACGTGAAAAACATATTACGTCAATGTTCCAAATTATAACGAATGCCTTATCATGTGTAAGTCGAAGTCATTTCAAATATTAAGGTCATTTACCCAAGCGCTAAATGTATGCTTAGAGATAAAATAGCAATATTATTGTATGTTTAAATATTTGCTGCTTTAAAGGCCCTCGTTCTAGTTTGAATCGATATCTATATGAGTTAGTATGCTCAGTGATAGAAGTCAAAAGATTTTCATAATGGCTTTAAATATCTCACAAAAGAAAATATTTATAATTTCCGAGACTGCTCAAATGGAAACTTCATAATATTTAGACTAATGTTACAGAGAGGAAACATTTGTGTTTTTCTATGTATGTATATTTGTAACGTTTTCATATAAAAAGTACTGGACCAATTTCAAAATTTTGTCGCCATTAGTAAGCTGCATTTTCACTGAGCGACATAGGCTATGTTATTTTCTCAAAAAAAAAAAAATAGGTATCCCTAAGAAAAATTTAGTAATGTAACCCAAGGTGTGAAAAAATGGTCACATAAAATCTCATCGTGTGCGCTGGGGAAACTATTGATATGGTGATATTATGATATTAACTATTGATATTAACTGGTGATAGAACAAAAAATGTTCATCAATATTATAGAAGGTATTATTAATATCTACAAAAAGTCCGCGATACCTTATGTCCAACATCTGTAGTTATGCCACTGTAACTTGTTTTTTACATTGTTAAAGTTAATAAAAGTACTGACAATTATCAATCCATATTATTCATACCTCTGCATTAATGCTTATCCTAATAAACGTTATTTTATTAAAGTCCGTTTCAATACCAGTAAATTATTTTTCATATGATTAAAATTGGATATTCCATTCAAAAGACATAACTAATTTTAAAATGTCAATGTAAGGAAAATAGTAGTAACCCTTATAACTGGGTCTGCGATTGGCGAGGTAGCTCATATTTCAAGAATATCAATGATACCTACCTAAAAACCCAATGCTGTTTTATTTTTATCAAGCTAAAAATTACTGCATCAATTTAAAAATTCTTTCATTACCTCCTCGAAATCTAGAATTTTTAAATTTGCTAAAGTCGGACATTATACGTAAATGATGTTACGAAATTAAAAATGTATTAGTTAGATATATAGTTTTAAAGTAAAATCTGTATATTTATTAAATTATTTAAGTGTGTATCTAGTAATCTGAAAGGAAGTAATTAAAAACTAAGAGAAATAGAACTCTTATGTTAACGAAAATAAATTTATCGTCCGACTTATTAGACTTTGCTGCCACGAAAACCGTACCTACGCGGGCTAGACCGCGGGGCTTTGCTAGTGTTATTATAAAGTATATCTCTTAGTGGTAGGTCCAGCTCTAGTCAGTCATATACTAGCTCAAACGGAGCTATGTTACGTGTTCAAAGATTATCAGCACGAAAAAGCAACACTATGTTGCTGTAGTGAGCTTCGTGGCTAGGTATAATCCTACTGGCAAAGGCGTCCCACCAACCAAAACTTGCGTTCTGGTATGGTGCTACATAGAAACATTGAGATAAATACCTCTTACCATGTTAACGCATGAGATTTCAGTCAACGTGTCTACGTTAAAAAAAAGTATTACTTGTGGGAACAGGGAGGGGGGTTAAAAGGACACAGTCCTGTTCTAAACGTGCTGCTAATGCCTATGAGAGATAAATATCACTTGAAACCGCTATGATTGGAAGCTTTTAAGCTAATGTTAATCTCCTGTCCATTCTTTGCTCATTTTTGTGATATAAGATATAGAATGTTACATATATCGTCGCTTTACTTCAATAATGTTCCTAAATATCGGTTTGGGAGATATTGTTGTAATAAAGAGGCGATATAGGCTGTTACGTTTCGGAAGTTACAATATATATGTGCTTTTGACTTTTGTCAGTTACATTACTTGTTTATCGTCAATGATCTTTGGTGTTACTATGTTTTCTGAACCTCTTTATACAGTGGACTCCTTAATGGCTCATTAATAAGTCTGTACGTTTAGATAAGACTCCGTATTGACTTAGTCTAGATATTTATTATCAATAAGATTATATTCCAGTCTGTAATTTGTAATATTATTTTTATATTAATAAATTAAAATCATGATTTAATTAGTTTAAGTTAAATTGTAAATAGAAAGCAGTAGAATACACGGGTAGTTTCGCTTTCACTTCCTTGGCCTTGGTATAAGAAATCTTGCATATGCATTTGGTTCGGTCTTTTATAATCATAAAATACTTGATTTCTTGACACTATTATCAAGATTTTTATAGTTTACAATAGAATGAGTAAATTATAACAAGATGCAGTTAAAGATCCGTTAGATACCATAATTTATACATATATGACATTATATAAGAAAGATACGGCTTTGCATTCTGCATAATTCTTTACAGTATTGATTAGTATTAAAGTATCAATAAATAATTCAAAATCTTTTATTAAGTAGTCCACTGTATTGATGTTTCATTTATTTCGAACTATGTGCTAAATTTCGACTCCTTCGTCTTTCATTGATTTTATGGTGTTTTATACGGGTTTCGCTTAAGCCCCCCCCTCCTTCATTTTATGTTAAGGCATGTACTATTTCTTAAAATAACTGTGGTTAAAAAAATCGAGACATAATCATGAGCTAATATTTTGTTATTAATGAATCCATAATAAGGGCCTAATACAAATTAATACATAGAGCACATAATGTTATAATATATAAAATGCATTAGTAAATATTTTATTGTGTGCGTGGTAAATGACTACTGAGAATGTCCTTCTATTTTATGCTTTATGTTATGTCGATGAAAAAGATATCATATTAATATAATATAATATAATATAAAATTGGACATTTTTTCATTCCAATATTATGTTCAGAAAAAAAGACCACTCAAGGTGTTGAGAGTCTTTTTTAACAACTAAAGTTCTGATATAAATTTTTTTTTCACTTCGTTCAAAATCTATTTTATAACCATTAGTTTAAATGAAACAATAATCTAAAAGTAGGCAATAGTTTAATAGGCAAATCTAATTTCTATATTTCATAGAAAGACATTCTTATGTATATCTTTTTTCACAAAATTCGTACGATATATTGAAATATTTATACGCTGGCAATCGAATCGTAGGTTTCGAAGCGCGAGCTTACCAAGAAATTTTCACAAGGTCAATTTCGGTGTGGGGTGAGTGATTGAATTAATATCGGTTAATTGGATGAAGGCTTGCATTTGGATGTATTGTAGAATATAAAAAAAAATATAAAGTAAATGCATGCTTAACGCGCGTAACACGTGAGGAAGGCATTATTTAACTGTAACGCAACTATTGCATGGTAATTCCAAAGAACTGGGTATTTGAACAATTTTTTGTATTACTACTAGCAAAATACCTACCACGCTTCTCTGCGGAACAATAATATATGTTACACGCCTATATTTTCTCATTTCCTTTGAAACGTCAGCATAAAAAGAAGTATAAGGCATCTTATATAGCAAAAAGCTTTTCCAAAAATTAGAGAAAGCAAATAAATTTCCTGTTCCCTTAGATATTCGAGAATAGCACTGCGGAACAATTCGCCAATGTTTTTAACTATAACATAAGCTATATGCCAGTGGAAATATTCAAAATATTTCCAGCAGTTTCAAATACCGACACACAGAAAAGTCTTATAAAAGAATTTTCTGATATTTGTATCTGACTATAAAGTATCGTGTGGCTTTTAGTAAAAAGGTTTTTTCTTTGCAAGCAAACATTTTAATATTCATTGTTTGTTTATGGTTTTTTGTTAAAATGTTCAGATCATATTTGTCCGAGATATCATCTGAAGGAAATATTTTTTAATAAATCACAAACTACCTGCAAATCTTTTGCACCTCAGTCGTTATGTTAAAGTTGTTATTCTTATCTTAACAATAACATGTAATAAGATCATTAGTAGGACTATAGAATATAAACAACGTTTATAATAGAAAACATATTCCGATAGTTCTACAGTCTAATTATAAAAGTCGTATATAGATATAAATTATATTTTTCAGGTCAACTAATTATACATTGTCATAAGACGTCTATTAATGAATTATTTATTATAGGATACATTTCAATTGGTTATTAATTTAATAGTTTTTTAATATATTCTATACGCAGATTTCAATAGAAAAACATATTTTAATTTTACAAATCTCATAGCAATGGTTGTACAATTTTATATAATTGTTTAAAAACCCAGTTCTTACATTTTATCAAGTATAAAAACATATGCCTTCCTTGATATTGAAGTGTAGTTTGGTTAAGTAATTATTAAAACCGAAGAGCTATTCGTCAGTTATGCTTTGTGAAGTGCAGATTTCAAATGTATTGTTGGGTATATTGGTGTATCGATTATAAGTTAAATTTTGTTCAATGGCGTCTCATTCATCTGTAAATAAATCGTAAAATATCTGTTATTGAAATTACTTTGCTTAATGAGAATTCGTATTGTATTTTATCTGCTAAATATAAAAATCAATTTCAAAATAATACTTTTATCATTAGAAGCTGCAGTTTGAATATAAAATTGAGGCAAATTTCTGCAACTTAATAGAATAGGCTGCCAGAAATTCCCTCGAAGATATTTACATATGTATAAATATTAATGTTTTAAAATTACTATGAATCGGGATAGTAAATAAGGATTTTAAGAGCTTGATAAACAGTTTTTTTTTTAAGTAGACGATAACGTAGCGGGTTTAATAACGCAGTGTTAGTTTAATTTGCATATCAAATAGGTAAACAGTATATATGTATAACAATACAATAGTTTCATTGATTTAAAATAGTTTTTACTATTTTTACACATTAATGCACTAATAGTTTTTACACTATAGATTAACAACTAGTTGAAATATAAGAACTGTAATGCAATTTTACATATTTATTAAACGCGTTTTATTTAATATATTATTTTAAAATATTCATATTTTATATTGTTATTGAGTATATATCGCAACATTTAAAATATTAATTATGGTTAGGTGATGGGTTGACCGTGAGACCGTTAAACGTAAATGTTAAAGCGGAAAAAATATTTTTCATTATATTTATGTATATAAATAAATATGATTATGTCTTGTGCAGAAGACCTTTATCATATAATTCGTCTGCATGCTTTGGCTAGTATAATTTACATTGCTTATTAACACCTGTCGAAGTACTTATAATTTGTCCATTGATAGATTCATTCGGTCAACCGTATAAGAACTTTACTTAATGGTGTGTAAGGTGCAATTTTGTAAAATGTAAAAGATTTTGAATACATATGCATATATACATCTGGAGCCTTTCTTGGGGGCGGTCCCCATTTATTAATTTATGCTTATACAACAATAACGCAGTACGTATGGTTTTAAAAGGAAAGTTTTCGTGTTGATATTGCACTATCCACATTGTTGTTGCAGTAGTAAACACCTAAGGATGTATTTAAATTGGTCGGGAACGCGATTCAAATATAGTTGAGGACTTTTATCTAATTGAGCTGTAATTAACTGATCAATATTAATAATTAATTATTCCATAATATATATTTCTAATATTCAGCAATACTTATGTCTCGAATTTGTTTCTCTGAACATTTTCCTTAAGAAAAAATGTTATATCCGGATATGTTTATTATCGACCATTACAAATACGTCATGGCACAGAATTTTTTTCTGGCTACACTTACATGTTGTCATTGTGTAAAAATATTTTACTAAAATTATTTTAATAGTATTAATGATTTTTTATCGCTTTCTAAATGTGCTTCTTTCTTTTTGCAGTAGAATTAGTACGCTTACTTCACTGTCTCCTGTATGCATGGCTAATCTGAATGCTATAAATTTATCTTTGTTTATTACATTTATCGATTGATTACAAATTACTAAAATTTTGTCATTTCCAAGTACCATTACTACCATTGTTACCATAATAACCAAATGAACCAGAAATATAGGGTATTCCAAGAATTCTTAAAACCATTTACATATTTTTCACCTTTATTTCTGATCATAGAAAAAAATCTATTTAATGAGCTTTCATTAAAACTATTTAATTCATTATTTTTTCTGCAAATTTTCCGTTATTAATTTCTTTTCACCATAAAATACTATTCTAGATTTTTCTAACTTGGTACATCTTTGAAGTGCATAGGGCACATTTGTCAGAATATTAATAACTTTAGGTAGCATATTTTTGTGTATTGAAAGCGCCTCATAATTTTTGCAAGATCTTTTACTTTTAAATTAAAAATATGTATGTTTTCCTAGGAATATTATCATTCAATTTCAATGACGCAGTTAGCATACAATCTATTTCTATATAGATGTAGTATTAAACTAGTTATTTTTTTTACCGGATAAGCTGGTTATGTTAGTTTTGATTATGCCCACAGTATCTTTGGAAAAAGCCACAGTGAAGACAAGGATGAGAAGACACCGGCCGGTTCGGTAAATTTGTTGGATGACACACTAATGGAGTCTCCTAGCTCGGTAGCTGGTGCTAAGATGTCACAATCCTTGCCGTATAGGTATTGTCTACGAAATCAATGTATTTTTGCAATTTTCTTAGTGTACATGGATTTATACGTCATTTTAACAGTACAATGGTCATACAATGACCTTTTTATCAAGCTCGCTGGTGATATAGTGCTTTTCTGTTACAACTACTCCTATATCAAAGGTTGCTTGGTGGAGCTCGCAATCTGGCGATAAGACCGCCCCTAATACCCTTGGGGTCCTTTTTGCATTAACCTTATATTTCTTTTCTTTTGTAATATTGAAGTACACAAAAGTAATAAATAAAATAATTTTTTTTTATTCAACTTCCAGTGATGTGCTGTCGGTGTTGGATCAAGCGGAATGCGAGTTCCAAAGCTATGTGAGAAGGAAGACTATAATAAAAGAGGGTAGGAAGATATCTCTATCCTCCTGGCAGCGTTACTGGTTGCAGATTACTGGAAATATTCTTTTATTTTATGGGTCTAAAACATTCAAAGGGTAAGTTGAGTTTGTATCGTGACACATGCAGCTATCAGTTTTTATATATTAAAAATAATAACAATACGCCTTGCTTTATGCTTTAGATAAATTAGGATCTCGAGCTTCTTTAAGAGAAATATTCAAAGAAACGTCAATTCTCACAGTACCTTCGTAATAAATATTATCTATATATAAAAAAGACATCCAGGTATCTATTGACTCATCACGATATCTTTGGCACCATAAGACGTAGGGACTTGAAATTTTGTAGGATTATTCCTTTTTGACGGGTGGAAGTCAGCTAAGAACGGATCTTACGAATTTCCACCTGCAAAGGGGGTTGCGGGGATGTTAACAACTTACTCATTACGATATCTCTGGTACAATGAGGCGTAGAGACTTGAAATTGGCAGGAATATTCCTTTTGCCAAGTAAAGGTCAGCTAAGAACGGATTTTACGATATTCCACCCGCAAGGGCGGTTGCGGGGGTGTTAACTACTGACTCATCACGATATCTCTGGAACCATAAGGCGTAGAGACTTGAAGTTTGGGAGGAATATTCCTTTTCCCGAGTAAAGGTCAGCTAAGAACGGATTTTACGAATTTCCACCCGCAAGGGGGGTTGCGGGGGTGTTAACTACTGACTCATCACGATATCTCTGGAACCATAAGGGGTAGGGACTTGAAATTTTGTAGGATTATTCCTTTTTGACGGATGGAGTTCAGCTAAGAACGGATTTTACGAAATTTCACCTGCAAGAGGGGTCGCGGCGGTGTTAACTACTGACTCATCACGTTATCTCTGGAACCATAAGGCGTAGAGACTTGAAATTTTGCAGGAATATTCCTTTTGCCAAGCAAAGGTTAGCTAAGAACGGATTTTACGAAATTCCACCCGCAAGGGGAGTTGCGGGGGTGTTAACCACTGACTCATCACGATATCTCTAGAATCATAAGGTGCAGAGACTTTAAATTTGGCAGGAATATTCCTTTTGTCGAGCAAAGGTCAGCTAAGAACGGATTTTACGAAATTCCACCCGTAAGGGGAGTGGCGGGGGTGTTAACTATTGACTCATCGTGATATCTCTGGAACCATAAGGCGTAGAGACTTGACATTTGGGAGGAATATTCCTTTTGCCGAGTAACGGTCAGCTAGTCAGCTGAATTTGTGGAAACAAAGAAAAAGACATACAAGAATTTTAAAAAATTTCAATGATCTGGTAAAATAATTTAAACATAAAATAATATAAAATTTTAAATTAATTACTGACATTTTACATATTCAAATTTAGTCAATTTCTCTGTAGAAAAGTAATAGTGGAAAATTCTTACTACGAGTATTTGCAAGATCGTGTTCAAATCCATTTTTAATCTTATACTCACTCTATTACTCTAAAGCTGTTGAATAGTACTCGATTTTAAAATGAGTTTGTAAGAGTGGCATCTTTTTTGCACTGAGCCAGTAAACAGTGCCACTTCAAATTAGGCTAGGCGTATTATAGGAATGTCTTGTTCTAGTTTTAATTTTAGCTATTTTTCTCAATAATTATAGATAAAAAAGAATAGCACAGTAATTCGTTTAAGGTTACGTTATTATTTTAAAATGTGCCTATTAATGTTTAAAATTATTTACAAATATTTTTTTGAGATGTTAATCTTGTTATTTCTACTCATTACGCGTCTCTGCTTCATTTCTTCCCACACACACTATATACGCCATAGTATAATTTACTGAAGAATAATACCAGGACATGAAAGTTAAAGTAATACAAAATAAAATTTTGAGGCACTCTGGGACAAATGTAAGATTTCGTATATGTCCTACTCAACACTACTATAGAGTATCTGTTGTATATTAACTGTTTCGTTCTCTTAGACGACGCAAGACAAGCGTGACAGCTAGGTTTCCTTCAATAGCCATAAAAATGAGTATACAACGCGCCAAGAAATGGTTTTATTTTTTTCAGAACAAGTAGAACTGATTTTAGTAAGGAACGCTGTAAGGTGCTATCGCTTCACGACGGATGGCGCGCTGTATGGCTTGAGTCTGATTCATCAGATGCCTTCCAGCTCATTGACCATCGCTGTGGAACTGTTTACAAGTTCAAGTAAGACATTTATTAGATGTTATATGTCAGTGCCCAGCTGTGGTTATGCTTTTAAACCTCTAAATTTAAATTATTTTATATGTACACAATCACAATGACAACCATGTAACGTTTTAGTCGAAAACGCACAAGCTTCATTTTACCATAATCTATACCTTTCCTCCCACCTCCAAATCAGTATTTGACATATCAGATATGATTCGGAAATGTTCTTTTATAAAATATATGACAATCATTTGCGCTATTCTGATTAATCTTCACAATCCTTGCTCCATCAAAATCGCTACTTAAAAAGGCCTTCTTTGATTTGTTTTGAAACTATAGTTAGACGGATTAATTGTTTTAATTTTGTGGTTACTCTGTTGTTACCGATAAATTCAAATAAATTTATTTGCCATATAAAAGGTTACATCCGTGTTTACTTATAAGTTAATCCCACTGTATATCGATTTAGTGGCATGCAAATATTTGGTGATTTCAATCAATTTATTGTCACTAATTATTAATGTCAAATCAAATTATGTCAGAATTTATCATAAAAGCTTAAGTCATCATGTAAAAAATCGTCTATACTATAATAACATTATCTTACCAAAAAATTCCGCAAAATAAAATTTGTGTTTTTTTCTACATCTAGGACGGGGTGTGAATCCACAGCCAAACAATGGGCGGCAAAGATCAATGACGTCACGAACAAAATGGTGAAACCTCTTCCCGCCAATCTCATGTCTTTCGAATAACTTAACGAATAGTTTACTAAAATTTTATCTTGTGTCTCCTATATTACGCATATACAATCGGGCAACTATATATATAACGTTGTCTTAGTATGGAAAAGGGTTACGGGCAAATGTGTAATTTGTGATAGCTTGATTTTACATAGTTCCTCTTTTTATATTACTATTTTTCTTATAATCTATGAGAGAAATGTATTAACCACAAATATATTCATTAACTTACAGACAATTGTTTCAAGTGATCAATTAAAAATATTAACAAAAAGTCAAACTGAAAGAATTGTAATATTCTTGTAGACAGTGTTTAATATGTATAATTATTCAATATGAATGACCTTGTTGTGCTTGACCAAGTTATTTCGCTATGTATAAGTTCGATTCCTGGCTGGATAAAATTATCGAAATGGCGCCACCCCGGCTATTTACTATATTACTAGGAATTATATGTTACTAAATTCATGGTATAAAATATAAATTACTAAAATAAAAGAAAATGTTCAGTTCTTTTTTGGGCCATCAATTTTTGAAGGTTTCATTCACTTACCATTAGATTTGATTACAGTTACTCGTATACAATAACAAAATAAAGTTGTGAAAGGGCAACTAGTGCATGGGCAGTTCACGAAGAGGGAGTAAGGCATTGGAAAATGATAATTGTAAACAAAACTTAGGGTTATAGCTTTATATAAAAATTAGGAGTGTAATTTTTACCACACTACTGAAGTACTTACTTTTTACTTAAATTTTTACAAATATTTAAATTTATTATGATCATTCGTTCGCCTTGGCGGATTACATTTTTCTTAATGCTGTTGTCAAGCATTCACCAGCTAATTTTCCAAATCAAGCATGCCTAAAGAAGTGTTACTTCAAAGACAACCCTGTCACAATTATAGGATAAAAATATTTTCTTACATATTATATACCTACTTTACTGTACTTCGAGGCATTCCGGATATAGATTAATTATATTTTTTATAGATTTTTTTTTTTAAATATAATAGTATTTTAACTAGACCTCCATATCTTATTAAAAGAGTTGTTCGTAGCCCTTTTTCTTTATTTATACTATGAGAAGTACATTTTAGTACATTTTAAAGTAATACTCCATTTGTATTGCGGATATGCTTTATGCTGAAAGAGGCTTTATGTGCTCTGTTCTATATTATCTTTTAATTATAAGATTTTATCTTTTATAAAAATAAATTTATATGATATATTTTTAACTTAAAGCTCCACTTTATAATAATATATAAAACTACGACAATACCCCTCACAAACGTGTTTACTAGTGAACCTGTCAAATAATAGTTTTAATATCATATCAAATTCGCAAAGATGAATTGTTAAATCTTTTAATGTTTATGATTTTAAAGTTTACAGTAATATTTTTAATAGCTATGCATTTCGTTTAAGGAATCTCACTGCTTTGCTAAACTTTATTCACATAATTCAGCCAGATATATGTAATAGCAATTAAATTATTATATTAATTCTTTTTTGGCAATAATTGACATTTGTTATATCGTAGACTGTCAAAGTAATATATATAATGGGTTTTCAAATAAGTCGCATTTTTTGCAGACACGTTTCAGTTAAAATTCATGCGATATTGTTAACATGTGATATTTAGAAATTATAATAATTCTTTCGTGTAACACTAATTCAAGTGTTTTTATTATAACTTCCTTTGAGAATTAATAAATTAGACTACAAAAGTCGAAACTATGTGGTTTCACACCATAATACACACGTTTTTGTCATTTTTTAAGTGGAAAAATGTAACGCACTTCTTGCTTTTAGAGCAGAGAAATTATAGTTTATCGCTGTTTGTGTCAATCGAAGGGGATTATTATAAAATATTGTACAAGTCACAAATGACCTAGTACAAGTTGATTTCTAGTTTTGACGGGGTTCCTTGCAACTATTATTGATAGATATCTATTCTGTCATTTGACGAGTGAAAACTATAAGCAAAACGATTTTATATGACGCGATGGATGCTATAATCAGTTTCGCGTGCCTTTTTTAGACTAAGATTCTCACTCGTTCTAGTGTTAACTAGCTTAGTATAAACAAAATGTCTATAACATTTATGAAAACTTAACTTAAGGATCCTTACACATTTTTGTTAATAAAATGTGTACGTCACTTAAGAAGCGTACCTTTGTAATTGTCGCAGTGTTAAACCATCTTAATCCTACACATATTTCCTATAGAAATCACTATCGTGTAAACTATTTTAAAATTTAAATTAATATCCATTTTACTTGCCAAGTCTCAAAAAAGTTATACTCAATACTTTATAATAGTTAACAAATAACGTAATTTATGATCTCGGTGTCAATATCAAATGCGACTAAGTCATTATCACATAGTTAATCAATTAAGTGGATTAAGCGGCATTTTTATGGTTATCTATTCGTTTGTATGTGAACAATAATGTCGGCGGCAAAACGTATTATTGTGATTACATCAAAAAAGGCGGTATATAATATAAATTTGTCATTTTATATATTGGTAAATCAAGAAAAATATAGTGATACGTCGAAGTAGGAATTAGGCAATAAATTAGTTAAGGAGTAATCTCGTAAGAGAAACATTTGTGTTTTTTGTGGTAATTAAATCAACAATAAATCATTTGTTCATAAATTTAGGAATCAAAAATAACAATGATCTGCATTCCAAAAACAGATAAGTATTTTGTATAAACTAAGAATTGGGCATTAATTATATGCAGTTAAGTCATATAGATCGAAAATACAAAATAGGACTTTAAGTGTTATAGATATGTACGCTTGTTTGTAAATCATAAATATTTTGAAAACGCCCGTATTATTAATCAGTTAAAATATTGACCAGGCTGAGATAATATTCCGAAACTAAAAACTTTGTTTGACGGTAGAAGGAAAAATTACTAAAGTCACAAATTAAATTGCTTATAGATGATAAGTGATTACGTTCTCAAATTAGTGTTTGCATTAACTTATATTTAAGCGTATTATAAAATGTGCAAAATTTTACAATTATCCACTAAGAATTTAAAGAATTTGAATACAACAAACTTGCAGAATCATAATTGTCATGATATTAACGCGTTAATGTTAAGTTTACTTTTTTTTAATGGAAATATAATGCTTTAATAGTAATCCCCACAATACTCAATTTACAGAACTCACATCAAATCACATTTTAGTATTTCGATATAGAGTACAATCTCTGAAACCTTTTAATAATATTAGCGTATATCGCAATAATATTTTCGATAGATATTATAAGATGTGGATGTTAAAAATATTCAAGTCACTATTTTACTAAATCCTCCATTGTAATAAATCGAAGGAATGTTCTTTTAAGGGGTATAAATATAAACGGAATCAGTATAGGTTTAGGCATGAATAATATAAGGTTATCTTTTTTGTCAGTTAAGATAATATACTTCAGGCGATACCTCTATATTGATCCCTAATCTAAGCGGAAACCTTATATACGTAAGTTGAATGTAGGATCTAAAAGCAGAGGAGGTTGGATTGACAAAACGTCTTAGTCCTTTTAACCGACAATGAGTAGTAACACTGCTTATTTAAAAATGAAAAATGCTTGTTTGCTGCTTCCCAAAAAAATTGTTACATTAGATTTTAATAAAATTCGGATATACTACAGTTTTAAAAGTATACACCTATTTATATATCTCGATATGGAATTCAATTGCCGCAAGAGATACATATCGCTGTAAGTACATTGGAGCTAAAGTGAGAAAATTAAAAAAAGATAATTTTACTGAAGCGTTCTTTCGACCGTTAAATAAATTAAAATAAATGAGATTTTTCGGTTTAGATGTGTCATTTTGCCGATTTTAATATGATTTTTTTTATCAAAAACCATAGAAAATTTGGTATATTTTTAGTTAAACATTGCGATTGTTTCAATATTTATCCAGTGCAGCGATATGTATATCATCGTTATAGTTAAAATAGTTTAACAACTCATACATAAATATAAGATTATAGTGGTTTAAAGGGCTCGGATGATAGCTCAATTACAATTCTATTCTGATGAACATTAGAAATTAAACTAAAATATCCCCACGTATAAAGAGTCCAGTATAAATTTCCATTTTGTAAGACAGTATTTCAAATATAAATTATCTATTACTGTGTTATATGACAAAAAACGTCGAGTTGTGTAAAATGCAAGTTTACCGTTTATATGTAGATGCCATTGATATATGTAATGAGTCTAAGATTTAATAATGCTTTAATTTCTAATACATTTCAAAGGTAATTTATCAGTTTCAGTTCACCTTCCTTAATTCTTATTAATATATAAAGAAAACCTATTTAATTATAAATAATACTTTACCTGAACCTATATTTCATCGTCGTTTACAATAAATATGTGCATACATGTGTACATGTTCACTTTAGAAATAATACTATTTGCCGCTGATATGAATAAGTGATGTGAACCGGTTTCATGAACAACGGTTTTAAAGGTTTTTTTAATTTGTCGGTTAGTTGTTTTTTTGATTTCTATAAAGGTATTCTATGACAATCAGTGATGCGTCATCATATCCGAACGTGACTCTTGTTTAGCTCATAATCAAAAATTAACTTTAGATGATTATGAAGCATTTACTGTTTCAGGGCATGACCAACATATGTAAAGATACTGTCATATTTCAAATCACCTTCAATTTGGTGACAAACCCATAAACTAGCCCGTAAATGGTATGCTAAAGTTCAATTAGTGTCTGCAATTATGATAATTATAAAAAAAATACATTAGTATTTATTGTGTAATTTTTATAACCTCAACAACGAGCGTGCTTTATACCGCATAACAGAAGTAACAACATTTTTCGTAATTTTCTCGTCTCGTATTCACCAGCTTACTCCCCAAGTAAGAAAGTTTTACCACAAGAAAGCCTTACAAACTGTTTTGTTTAATTAATCGGTATGTACCGGTGCTGAAGATCATTATTGGTTCACATCACTAATATATATCTGTTTCCGACAACGTAGCTTACTCAAATGCGTTTCATGAACAACAAGTTAATTTAATGCTTGCTTTAGATTAAGTGTATATAGCTCGAATCCACCGATGTACGAACAGAATTCGTATCATTTTTTTTTATATCGTTGATTCTGTTGTATTATTGTACTTGGGAAGCTCATTTATTTGCGAAGGAATAAACTCTTGTGTGTACTTGGTTTTAACATGTTTTTTTTCATTATTTTATTTAATAATTGGATTTAAGAGAGGTCAAAAGTGGAATATTACTTTTCAACGTTTTATGTTTGGAACTTTTTAAAAAGCTTAATAATATAGCTACACTTTGTTTATGTTATATAAAAAATATTTATTTTCATATTGTCGATATAATTAAAATACATAAACCATTCATTTAAATTATGTACCTATTTTATCAAGTATACGTACTATGTTTTTTCTTTAGCTAAGCGGAGTGCCAATATATATGGATCGTAACAATAAATTATTTTTAAAATGTTTATTTTTGCTTTAAATTCGTGATGATTAACTATAAAATGTTACTATTTTACTTAGTTATGAATTGTCACAAATATATATTTCTGTCGCAAAGTTTCCTGAGTACTCCACTTTAGTTATTTGTTATATTTAGTACATGATACTATACTCAATAAAATATCTTTCAATAATGTTGTTTTTGTATAATTTTCCTCTCGAAAAATATTGGCCTAGCTTAATTTGATTGAATTAAAAGTAATGTATAATGATAATTTCTTTAAAACATTAAAAATACGACTCAGTGATGAAAAATCTCAGCCTGTTATTTAAAATTTTCTTTTTTACATTACATTTCTGTACTTAAAGTATTTAGCCGAATATATCAGTTTTATATTGTACTTGATTGTAGTGACGCCTTACGTTGTCTTTTTTCTAAATTCTGTATAATAAAGATTAGATAGAGACTAAGACTAGATATTTGGTTAATTTCCCCTGTTATGTATGGTACCCAAGGCACCTGTTAGAAAAGAGAGCACGCATCAATACATCCCTGAGGTAAGCCAGTAATATATTACAACGATAATTATTTTTTTAAATAAATGAACACTACAAAAATAACATAAGACTAAAGTTATAATATCAAAATACTCGGTACAGATTTCTCCACAGTCTCACGTCATCGAGAAATACGCGGGTCGCCCCGCGTGGAAAAGCTAATATGAATATTAAAAAAACGAGTTCTAAAACACTAATGTTTCCGTGTTACAGTTGATGGCAGCTATAACACTGAATGTTCAGCTTAATTTATCAAATCGAATCATGCGTCGTGTTCTTTTGAAAATCCCGAAAGATGCATGTGGTTATTAAGGTTAGAAAAAATGACGTTTTTGCTGTGCCTTAAAATTTTTCCGATTTAATTTCAAAAATTCTGAATATCTAATTTATACGATCTACTTCCCCATGAAAGTCAATTTTGTGCTTTTTGGTGAAGGAAATCACCGTGAGACCTGTATATATCGTGTGAAAAACCTGTCAGTTTATAATAGAGCATCATCAAACTCCCTTTCTTATCTGTGAGAATCAGTTCCCAGGTCTATTCTCTTTTTTTTAATTAGCATTTGACTGTGATCTCATCGGATGATTAAGATACACGAGCGAAACTGTGGACGAGTTAATTGTCTAAGCATATTCATCGACATTAAACGCTAAAAATCCTCTTTCCTATGAGTGAGGAGGCCTATGCCTGTACTTACAAGTATCTTACATCAGGTACTATCTTGGGTAAATAATAATAAAACTTGTTATATTTAATGGGTTTATTTTTTATACAACATACATATTTAGTAATCCTGGATATTAAGTTTTTAACAAACAAAGTAAAACCTTCATTATAAAGTTTCAAATTTAACGGAAATCGTTACTCATGTTCCGTTTCTCACAGAAGCTTTTCACTCGAACTCTAAGATCGACGTTTCGTAGTAAAATGCGCATGTTCCAATTGTCCAGCTTTGGACAATGGCACGGCTAATAGTTGGCACGATTTGTGATGGTTTGTGGTTTCAGTGATAGGTATTGGCTAAATGGCAAATCGATGGTTGAACGGTAGGATAGTTGGCGCCGCGGTGGAGGGGAATATGCGCGCGCTGGTTCTTTTATTCTCCGCAGGGAACCAGCAGCTACATTCAGACCGACTAAAACTTCACTCGGTATTGCACGGTTCAAACGGTATTGCACGGCATTGCAATCGTAGCTACGGCACGGCGCGATTGTCCTTGGGGCGGTAGGGGTGAGTACGTAACGATGCTACACGAAAACTTTTATGAAAACTTTCACCGAAGTTTAAAAATTTATAATAAGCACACACAAACTTAAGGCGAAGTATATATGTGTCACAAACATAACTTTTAGGTAATAAAAAACTTATGCAAGCGATGGTGTAAAATATATAACTTTTAAAAGTTTTTACGCATACTTTAAAATAATATAAAAACCAATTAAATAAATTTAAAAAACTGTTAAAAATAATAAAAGTTTTAAAAGTTTAAAAAATTAAAATATTTATTTAAAACTTTTTATAAGTTTCAAATCCACTTTAATTTTGAGTTTTAATTTTATTTTTTATTACTGCTCAAAATTGCGTATGGAATAACGTCCTGCTTACACTATTTATAAAGTTTTCGAACTTTTATTTTAGTTTTTTGTTTAAGATTGCGTGAATTTATTTATTATTTCTCCCTACTTTATAGTAGTATTTCTCCACTCCATTTTTTTCTACTAAAAGTTTTTATTTTACTCACTTTATAAATTAATGAACAGAGCTTTCTGCGTATGAACTTTATTTAAGTTTAGAGTATTGTTATAAAGTTCTAAAACTTATAATTGAATTTGATACCTGGTTTTCTATTACAATGAAATCACACTGTTAGTTTATTCTCATATATTTTACAAAACTGTTAACAAATTTTTATTTAATTTCTTTAAATGAACTATTATGACTTTTCTTCATCTTAAGTTATTATACTTATTTTTATTTACTAAATAAAGCAGTGTTTATTTCTACTGCCAACGCTATCTACAAAAGAACGCCTTATTTCAGAAATTTTTCTCTATTCAATTAATTCGGCGTAGTATTTACGGCTAACCGTAACTTTCGCGGGGAATTTAGTTAAAATCGGAACCTGGGGACTAATACTTAACTTTTTTATTATTATTCATTAATTCTTTATTTTATGGTTAGATAAACAAATAAATTAAAGTCGGAGATTTGCAACTGCAACATCAATTTAGATAATTTAATTTACAACTATTATTTGACAGAAATTTCGATATTTTTGTTGTTCGGTTTTAGCTCTTTTTATTTAATATTTCATGTAAATCAGAATTATATTTAAAGAACTACTAAGTATAAGAAGGTATCTAAGAAATTCAAAGAGATTTTTAGATTATTCATTTATTTTTAGTTTGTCTGTTAAAACTAATAATGAATAAAAAAATAGTTACAAAATAAGTTTTTATTTACGATGATTCACTTAATAATGCTTTGGTTTCACATGCCTGCTTAAAGTTCGCTTATTAACACAACAGGCAGTCATTTTGTGAAACCATAGGCAAATAATATGTGTTATATTTTTTAAATTATTTTCCTAAAGAAATATTTATTATGTAGGGATTCTCAGCGTTGTACTAATGAGAAGGAAGTCCTTTATTTTAATGAAAGCTCTACATTAAAATTTACTTTCTTCTTTTTCCTTGAATATTTAATTCCACATTAATCGTTTGCTGAGCTATCTTTTATTGGATCTATTTCTGTTTCTGCAAACAACTTGGAAACATTTTTCAGCTAGATATTTTTACTTGGACATTTAAAAATTTTAAGATACACTTTCCTTTTTATATACATTAAACAATTTAAAAAAAGTGACAATCACCGAAAGCCGAATATATTTACAAATCTTAACAAATCGAAACCCACGAAACTGCCTCATTGGTCTACTGGGTATGTACGGCCACAGTCATGAGGTCCTGGGTTCGAGTAGTGGGTCGGGCCAATTCAAAAATGGATATTGAGGTTTCTATTAAAGATGTTCTCAATATTTTCCCGAAGTTGGGAAGTTGGCGGTGTGATCCACCCCCATGCCTCGGAGAACATGTCAAGCCGTTAGTTCTGCGCCCTGATCTCTCTCCGGCCGTGTCGGATTTCCGTCACATCGGCTTCTGAAGGAATAGAGTAATGAAGAATACTATGCCTGCCAACCCGCAAATTTCTCGTAAACATTGCTGAAAAAAATGTGGTTTGCTGAATATAACAAGGTATTACTTTGTCTCAGAAATAAAATTAAAAATATCGGGGAGGGGGGGGGGGGGAAGGGGAGGTTACAAACCCTTACAAACACTAGATTTAGATAAATTGGAAAAATGCATTCCGGGATATCGAAATCTGGATTGTTGCCGGTTAGGCCTCAGTTTCACCAACCCTGTGACATTACAGATTGAATTAT
The DNA here is from genome assembly GCA_015832385.1 of Elymnias hypermnestra. Classification (NCBI taxonomy): domain Eukaryota; kingdom Metazoa; phylum Arthropoda; class Insecta; order Lepidoptera; family Nymphalidae; genus Elymnias; species Elymnias hypermnestra. The sequence goes on along the minus strand of JACTOM010000069.1, from coordinate 4,587,754 downwards.
CAAATTTTTAAATGTGGTTTGGTTGTATAAAGTCGTTATATAACAATAATTTTAGGCCGTCAACTAAAAGAAATAAGGTACATTCCTATTACTTTATTAATATCAAATGTCATCCACAACAAAATATAAAAAAATGCATTTGACTTTTCCAAATACAATTTTTACATTAATGAAAAAGTATTATATATTGTTAACAATTGGAAATTTTAACGAGATATATGTTTATAGGAAGAGTGAAATAAGTTTACCAATTTAATAAATCTCGAAATATTTAATGTGACTTTAGAAATCCATCTTAATGTTGTTTATTATATAGGTAGCGAACCTGAGCTCGAAACGTCGTTCTTCAATAAGTGAGAAGCCTTATAAAATGGGACCATAAAATCCTATTATTTATTTTTACTTTGATCACTTCATTACGATTTTTAGTAAAGAGATGTAAAGGTTTTAGTTTTGTTTACAATGACTATGTTATAGAGTAATAATATCGACGTTGGAAAAGAGACATGTAGTAACCCGCAACCAAAATTGTTAATCAGAAAAGAAAAACTTTTCAGAGAAATAAAATAGTATATAAGCCGGTTTTGTTGACAAATCATAATTTTTTTATATAATATTCTGCGGGTTGCTATCTGTTTGCTTTGTAGTCTCGATATATAACACAATGCTTCTGAGTATGACTGAGGCGTTCTAACTGGGTCATTGAAAATAGGTCATATTTGCATAGTGATCACGACATTTGATGTTTAATATTAAATCAAGTAACGAGTCATTCTGCTGTATTTGCTTTAATAACATATTTATATGAAAGTAGATTATTGCTAGTTAATAACAGCTGGCTTATATCAGGCATTGTTTTTATTTGTCAAGATGTTCCCGCAGTTTTACACCCGTAGCTCCTGATTTCCTGGTAATATAGGCAAATCAGTAATCGGCGAGCGTCCATATTACGAAAGTCATTTTGCTAACTTTAAAGCAATTTGCGAATGGTTCTGTTGACTTCTTGTTGAGTGAGTGAACGAGAACTTAATGAAATGAAACCGGTTCAAAACACATCGGTTGGATGGCTTCAAAGTCTATAAAGATCGTCCATAGAAACATATTTTGCCTTTTGTATATGTACGTAGATTATTTTGTCATATTTCATTTTTATCATTATTACATGAAACATAAAGCTAAAAGGGTCTTGTGGTCTAATTCTGAATAGTCAATGTTTATCATTCATATTACTGTTGTTATGTGAAGAAAAGGAAGCGATAACATTGTGTACTATAGCGGTTCTTAGTTCCTAGCAATCTTTGCAAAGCAGGGGTTCATAAATAGTAGTATTTTCAAGAAGATTTTAGCAATCGTGTAATCTAAATTATTTTTCTAAGATAGACTTTCTTTGGGTAGAGTTAAACTATAGCTAAACATAGTTTTACAATTATTAGTCTCTTTTATTATATGTTGTCAAAGGTGACGTCAGTACAATATACAGAGGATATTGCAGTAGTAGTAGTCATTTTTTCGTTATTCTTGTGGCGTGTTTTTAAAAATGAATTTTGCATATCCTAGTTCATAAATCTATATAACAAAATTACACACAATGAAAGAAAATACTTATAAATATGAGTAAAATGAAATAAATATTAGCAGTTAGTATCTTCAAAGAATTATCCTCTGCTGTCCCTCATCGGAGCGGATCTCTCACTGCCAAGTAGTGGGTGCCATGATTGACAGTGAGATAGGATGCAATGCAGTTGCCTCTTTCTGCGAAGCCGTCATTTCTTTGAAGGAGGCAATGGAGCGAGTACGGGGAGCTGCAGCAGATGCTGCTCCCCTTCGTAGGAGTAGGCTGGGCGGCAGAAGGCGTCTTTGCGAACGCCTCTCGTCTCCGCCTTGAACATCCTCAGTCGATTTCATCCGGGAGTGTCAGGGTGAATGCGCAAGGAAGCCTCTGACATTCAGGGCAAGGAGGGTGTCGCTGGGTTTTAGTGGGTATTCTGGCCTTGCCGGCGAGTCCCACACTCAAATATGACACAAAATTCGGTATAATTTATTAATAATTAACAAAGTCCTATAGAATTGGTTGCGCTTTAAAAGTATGACATCTGATTACAGTTTATCTATATAACTTGTTTGGGTAAAGGCCATTTAAGTTATAGAGGAGGGAGAGTAAATTGTAGTTTACACCCATCATACTATTTCGAAGTGACTTGGTGAAGGTTACACAAATACGAAAATCACTTGCGAAATACATTTTCAAGATATATCTTTAACAAAACTGAAGAGGTTGTTTAGGGTTTGATTTTTAACAATAATACACACTCCTAATACCTAAACTTGTTTTAACGTAAACACTTTTCCAGGCCCTTTAGTAACGGATTTCAATAAATAAGGTTGTAATAGTTTACATCTCGTTGACGATAAATTGAAAGAATTTTCTTTTACCTAACGTAATGCCAAGCCAAAGGTAAAAGGCTTTGTGGATACTTGATTCTTTGAGCGCGTTTTAAGTCTTGTTGGTATTTAAAGCGCTTTTTTCTTACCGCGTTATTACAACATTTTGTAAAATAAAAGTACAATATTGTTTAACGAGTAATATTGCAAAAGCTTTGGGATACATGTTTTTACAATGATTTTGTGTACATATGTGTTTGATAGGATTAAAAGTTTAACATGACTAAAACTAACAAATTTCTAAGCATACATGTTATAAAAAGCAAATGTACAAAAAGGCGGTCTTATCGCTGTTCAGCGATTATATATTAGCCTTAAATCGTGCATTGCGTAATAGATTAATTATTATTTTTTAACTTAAAAAAAAAACTAGATCGTTACCTGTACGTTAGGTATTTAACATTTTTTTAATTCGACACTTTAAGTATTCAACAAAATTAAAAAAAAAACTTTTTATGAGCCAAAGTGACCGTCTCATATAATATTAAGTTATATCCGTACAGCCTTTTACTAATACTTTTATAAAGATCCTATAGACTACAATTTATATGTTTATTGAAAGTTTATTTTCACTTCAAACAATGAATTTATAATAATGCAATAAATTATTTTCATGCATTTATTCAAATAAAAGGTATTATTCAATGTCGTTGTTATATAGTTCCTGAATTATATTTAAAAAATTGACGTACAATATGTATTTTTTATGTACATAAAATAAAGCAATTATTACTTTCACATTATCATTGATTTTCACTTGATATTGTAATAACATAGCTCGTATTATTAAAGGCATTGAATATAAATTGTAGGTGTGCAGATTGGTTTGCGGTTGAACGGATTACATCGAGGTCGAACTATATCGGATTAATTATAAGGCAGCGCTACTAATGTTTGCGTTGCGTTACTAATATTTGAAAAATACAAATTTGCATTTGATCTTGACTGGTCTCTTTATACACATATATAATACACAGAGAAAGAGAGAGAGAGTAAAGTAATAACAGTTATTTAACAGAGACTTTTGTTATATGATGCTAATGTAATCCTCTAAAATGAAATCTCTTGAAAACTAATAAAGAACGTGTGTGAAGAAGTGAACTTACAACTTGTTTTAACTTCAGTCACGGATGTTCGCAGTTAAAAGTTTTTCCTTGATAAAGGTATTTAAAGTTTACAGCCAATAATTCACTTCCGTAACTTCCAGCCGGATAGATTCCTTGTAGATGTGAAATAAAGTAAAGGAAAAGTATAGAGAAAGAAATATAAGTATTTATGATAATAGAAACATTCAAATAAGTACGATATTAAAACATTGATATTACACAATTATTCAAATTGTAAATTGTGATGGAAATTACTCAAAATACATTTCATTTACACACAGTGTATACTGTAAAGAAAACATTCAACACTCATTTCATTTACGTATTGAATACTGAATACTCTGAAAACAATGAACTCTGCTTGATTACCTTTCTTTGACCATAGGTTAATGAAATATTTCGATTTTAGAAGCGCTGAAATAGGTTTGAACAGTTTATTTTTAAACTGCCATTGATAGTTTGATAATGAATTGTTTTTGTGTTTGTAGATACACAGGTGCAACTTTTTTACTCCTGGTTATCGACAGTGCGATTTCATCCACGAGATACAAATTTTCATATATATTAATTTCAGTTACTTCTTATGTTAACTTAACATTGTTTTTTTAACTTATTCGCTATAAATATTTATTTATAGTGTGTATAATAGGAAACAATCTATATTGTGTTGACAACTTTACGTATTTTATTCACATCCCCCTAAGTTATTATAAAATGAGTTTATACTTGTGACTTCGGTTATAAGAATTTGTGAAAACTTTCACTGATTTTGATGAAAATTAGTATGATATAAGATTATAAAAATGTTAGTGTAAAATCCGAACAAGTCAGATTCCGAAAAGGTTTCAGTACCATAGACCACATATTTACGCTGCGACAGAGATTATACAGAAGACCGAGGATTATAATCGGATACTTTGCTTGGCGTTCGTGGACTATGACACATACCTGGGACACTTATTCCTACTGGGTAGGTCCAACTTCGACAAAAATGTTAATCGCCGAATCCAACTCGGTTGAGCAGCGTTCGGGAAATTACGGCAGGTCCTTTCGTCCAATATCCCTTAGTGTCTGAAGACAAAGCTCTTCGAACAGTGTGTGTTACCAGTGATGACCTACGGCTCCGAAACGTGGTCGCTGACTATGGGCCTCATACGAAAGCTTAGAGTCTCTCAGCGTGCGATGGAGAGGGCTATATCGCGTAGAAAAACTCCGAAGTTTCTCTACGCGATCAAATCAGAAAGGAGGAGATCCGTAGCAGAACCAAAGTCACTGACATAGCCCTACGAATCGCGAACCTGAAGTGGCAATGGGCGGGGTATATAGTCCGACGGACCGATGGACATTGGGGCCCGAAGGTGCTGGAGTGGCGACCCCGCACCGGGCAGCGCAGTGTAGTGAGACCCCCCACAAAGTGAGCCGACGACATAAAGGCGCAAGATCGGGCCTTGTGGACATCATTACGTGAGACCTATGTCCAGCAGTGGACGTCCATCGGTTGGAGCGACAACGACGACGATGTATGTAAATACAAGGGATCCTTATGAAAAATGTAGTAATGTTACCCAAGGTGTGCAATAAAAAATCTGTTATCGCGGGCGCTGCAAAAACTATTTAATATAGAACAAAAAAATGTTCTACAATATCTATAAAAAATTCCGCGATATCATATCTCCAACTACTGTAGTTATTCTACTAGAACTACTTTTTTACATTTATAAAAGTGAATAGAAGTCCTGACAATAATCAAACCCATATTATTCATACCTCTGTATCAATCCTTATCTTATTAAATGATATATTATTTATTACGGTCTTTACCGTTTCAATACATGTAGGGTATAACGAATTTAAGAATGTCAATCTAAAGAAAATGTAGCGACCCTTATAACTGGGCCTCCGACTGGTAAGTTAGCTCTTATTCCATGGAAACCAATGACACCCGGCGATATACCTATACTGTTTTTATTTTTAGCAAGCTAAAAATTACTAAAAAGTTGTTTCCTTACTTTCTTGAAATCTAGTATATTTCAATTCCTGTAAAGTATTTTTTAATTTGCTAAATTCGTTGTAAAGTAAAATCTGTATATTATTAAGTTATGAATGTAGGTGTGTATCTAATAATCTGAAAGAAAGTAATTATACTACGTGAAATACAACTTTTATGTCTAAATCTATAGTCCAACTAGTAGACTTTCCACTGCCATGAGAGCGGTATCTGCGCAGGTGAAACCGCGGGCCATTGCTAATGTACTATGAAAGCGCTTTGCGTGCAAGTTATATACGTGGGACATCCATTACTTGCACGCAAAGAAAAATTTTTAGAGCATTGACCTTTAAGTTTCAAAATGCAAAGGTGTTGTATACAATCAGAAAGAATAAGATGTACGGTAATAACTGTAAGGATGATAGGGAGAGGTTGTTGTTAACATGGTATTGATTAGTGACATAGGGGTGCGGGGATGACCTTGGAAGCCTGTTTTCTAGCAAAGTCTCGCGGCGTGACCTTGACTCCTGAATGTACGGCGCGCGCTTCCCCCCGCAAAATAACAAGCTGCCCTCACCCGAGACTACCTCGGCGGCACTCATCCCCGAGCCCTTATCACGCCCGCTTCGTTTTCATACAACGGGTACGTTATATTTCCAAAGCCCTCCTTAGCTTTCACTATTTCTATAGCTTCAGTGAATTTTCGCTTTGATATATTTCTTTATTAACTACATACATCAAAAGTAAAACCCCGCCAGGGTGTAACAATCACAGCGCATGACTAAAACAGAATATATAGTGTAGAAGTATTATAGTAGTATAGTGTAGTATATTTTTTTCTGATTTAATCGACGTGTTTTCCTTTTTTTATAATAATTGTGATTAACACGTAATGCTTGTTTATTTGGTAAAGAGTATAAAATCTTAATGAAAAGTGTTTTACGAAGCATTCGCAAACGATGACCTAAAAGTGAGTATGTAATTGATAATTTTTCAAATTATTTTTATAGTAGTTAACATTTTACTGGGAATATGTATATAATGGACACAGCAAGCGCGTCGGCGCGAATACATTAATTTTGACTGCTCACAGTAGAATCGATCGATACCACCAAGAGAACTCTTGGCTTTACTAAAGAAGGGGATAGCAATAGACACCTGCGTCTTAAGTAACCTTTACAAAAAAGGTTTCAGTCATTTCTATTTTATATGTAAAAGGATATTTAAAATAAAGCCATATTTGAATTTAATAAATAGGATGTTGTTAAGTATAGTAATGTAAACAAGATCTTATATGTAAACTTTAACAATTTAAAGATTACCTTAGTTAATCCTGTTGGGAAAGAAACCTACGCAATTGTATTTTATTTTATATTATTTATTAATTTTACTTCGAGTTATAGTTGAGGCAACTGGAATATAAACAGTAAACGTACTTGAAAGCGATAAAAATTTACAGTAAATAATAAATTTAGGACTAGATTCCGTCGTCGATAATTTTTACGTACGTAAATGTAATTTTTGGATAAGTAATCTTTTAGGTCAGCTTTCGCGGGCTTTTGTGTGTCTGGCATTTTGTTGCGATGATTGAAACCGTATATACAATATTTTTACTGTTTTACTTTGTTTGCTTATCATGTGCAGATTTAATTATATAATATTTACTGTAAATTATTTACTTGTCCATGTGTCAAATACTAAATATATTTATTTTTGTTCATATAGTATTGCTAAAATATTTGCGCAGACTAAAAAGTCAAAATGGCTGATTGAAGAGGTTATATACTGTCTCTTTTCGACTTGTGTAGAGTAAAGAGACAGCAATAAAATGAGCATATTCAAGCATCAAGTTACTATTGATTAGTTCTTTAGGGTTTGACATTTAATAAATTGATTAACTTTTAACAGACGACAGTGTATATTTAAGGGAATTATAACAATTAGAGCTTTACTTTTTTTTCTATAATTAACTTATATAACGCAGATTAAGAATATCATGATAATCATAAAGTTTCTGTTGGCGGAAATGTGATTACCAATGATAGGGCATCACTGGAATCAATCTCTTGAAAGAAATAATAATTACGCACGAACACATACGTCAGCTTGCACGTTTTATTTTTTAATTTGCATATCGCAAATCTTAGGTTTTGGTGGATAGGGTTATCATGTTTATTTAAAAGGTAAAAGCCAATAACTAAAAATAAACTACAGTCTATATTTAAAAACTTAATCTCCTTACCCTGAGTAATAATTATAAGTTATACAATATATTTTACTTCACTTAATTTCATTCATATGAGAGAATAATTTACACAATGTACAATTGTGTATAATATATATTTTATTTTACTCAATGTTGTTTCAAAGTGACATAATTAACACGTATAGCGAATTTTGTTTTAATTTCATTATGCTCTGCGATTATGTTGATTTCTTTAAAAGCTGTTGGTAACTGGCATGGCATTAAAAAAAACTTTTTTGCTTTTCTGTGAAGTTCTTTCTAATATTCTTTATAGTTTTGAGTAGATTTATAGTTATTATGTTAGTTATATTATTAGTTAAAATTGAGTAGTTTTAATTGTATATGGTAAACTTGAAGGTATTTTTATATTTACTATTTCAAATAATTATTTCTAAGTTACTAAATGTTTACACAACCTTTCCAGCTTCATATCGAAATCATCGACAGACATTTTAATTTGGCCTAGACAAATGTTTAATGTTTCGTCTAAGTTCTACGTGTGTCGCAATGGACCGTTATTAAGTTCAGATTCACCTGGACTTAATTAGTTTTATTTTTATATTACCGAAGTTTGTTGTGAGGTTTCTATAATTTGTTAATAAGACTGAAACTAGGCCAAGCAATTAAGCGTATAGATACACCGTCTATTACTATATATATATATATATATATATATATATATAGTACGTTAAGCCGTCAGACCTACGCCTGATTTGTCTCCGGTCTTGGCAGATTGCAGTCATAGTCCTTATGAGAGTGAAGGAATAGAGAGGGCACGTTTGCGTATTCACTCTTATTTGATATTTTTTGCTTACACGTGTTAAAAGATAATACCTTTAATCTGTATGGCTTCCAAACACTATTAAAGCAGATTTAGTTAACTAAGGATTAGGTCAACATATTTCCTACGCATCTATAATAGGATACGTTTTAAAGGTCTAGTGTTATTATTATTTGCAAAAGAGGCATATTGCGTAAAATCTGCCGTGAATATGTATCTTGCTCAAGTTTTAATGGCTGTTATTATTTTTTTAGTCACTCACTCACTTTTTGAAGTTGTAATGGATGACATTTGATACGGTTTTACGGATTTAATTTTTTTTACATTAGCATTTTGTCCATCCCCATTTATTGAAAGCTCACGTAAAACATTTCTTTCTATGTATTAACTTAATAAAGTGGTAGATGGCGTAAGGCTTAGTTTTTTTATAATACTTGCTCTTTATAAACTTAAATATGTGATAAAAATATGACGATCACTCCTATACCACGACACCTTTAAAACTATGGCCTCAATTCACTTGAAATTTTGCAAAGTGGCTCCTTTTGCAACCTAGTCTCTTACTGAAAGCGTCCCTCATTATCTCAAGGAATCGGGAACTCCGCAGGAATCATCGCGAGGAACAGCTATATTAGTCTTACGCGCAGTCTACTGTATTTAGTTTTATATAGTCTAGTTTTTAGTTTTATATAGACTGTCTCATTGGTCTAGTGGTTAGCATGTTCGACTACAGACATGAGGTCCTGGAGTCCCGGGTCTGGCCAATTCAAAATCGATATTGTGTTTTCTATTAAGATTTTCTCAATATTTTCCTAAAGTTGGGAAGTTGGCGGTGTTATCCACACCCGTGCCTCGGAGAGCACGTTAAGCTGTCAGTCCTGCACCTGATTTCTCTCCTCGAGTGTCGGATTCCCGTCACATCGGACTATGAGAGTGCAGTTATGTACTATGCCTGCCAATCCGCAGTGGAGCAGTGTGGTGGGTCTATGCTCTAAAAACCCTCTCTCATACGAGTGAGGAAGGCCTGTGCCCAGCTGTGGGACGTTAATGGGCTGCTACTTACGTTATTTTAGTCTATTTTTTGCCTATCTATTATATACTGGTACTTTATTTCTGTCACTTATAAATTGCACGGAATTTTAGTTTGTTAAAATTGAGTAAAACTTTTATGTGATACATTTTCGTAAATTATTTACAGCATTATTTTGTAGAGACGTGGCATTTTAATCTAGGTTAAGGCCAGGTCAATCGAGAACGATGTGTACTACGAACGAAGATGCGATATTATTCGAAATATTCAGCAATATTTTAAGTATAGATTTGGGTTTTGTAGGTGTGAATATGTAGGTTTAAAAATATTACTTTTTTTTTCGATAATTCGTGCACATAAACCTATATACAATATATCTTGTCCAAAAGTTTTACTCGTAAATTTTTGAACATCCACTAAATTTCAAATATTTTTATAATAAATCAATTTATTCAAATATTAATTAATATATTAAATTTTATTGCTACAAATTGTACGGCGACATCTATTGAAATCTCACGTAAAAGGTTTAAAGGTCTCTTATTAAACTGTTAAACTGAGAAGAGGTCCCTGATCAGAAGAAAATGGGGCCAATTCAAAGCTGATCTAAGGGAGGGGCAAATAGCCGCAGCAGAAAAGATGACGGTGATCTTGGTGGCTATCCAGAAAGCCAAAGAAGAGGCCTCCACCTTAATATTACCCACCAACATCAGGGTGTTGCTATCTAGGAGGCGGTGTTCGTACAACTCCCTCCATACACACCTCCATGGAATTGTCAGATAGTACCAGAGGGTGTCAAAGAATGGACGTCCTTTACCTCGCGAGTTTCTATTCCCACCATCACCAAACGTATGTGATGGCGTCAAAGGTGACTCGGAAACAGTAGCGAAGTTCTTTCTAAGTAATGTGCTTAAGAGGTTCGTGTTGCTTAGCGTAATTGACAATTTTTTTTAATATTGCTTTAAATAATAACTAAATGTCTTCCGTGTGTGTTATTATGAAGACTAAACAAGTGAAAATGTGATGCGCTTTAAATAGGTCACGTTACTGTAGAATAGTTTTAAACAGTAGCGCAAAGTGAATAAGTGAGGTGACCTAAATACGTGAAAGGAATCGCGTTGTTCTTTAGTTTTCTACCCCATTACGTACGGTGGTGTTATAAAATTCTCGTTTTGTTTAAAAGCTGGAGCTACATTTTGAAATGGGATAGTACGAAACATTGCAACTGTTTTCAGTGGTATAATTTTGTAGTGTAATGGAGTTTGCTATATAATGTTTAATGTTGTTAAAGGTACTGCATAAAGATATTCTGAAGTGTACACGGCGATTGTATGTAAACGAAGTGATAAACGAAAAACCTAAAAAGAAACAAATAAATAAAAAATATCAAACTTCATTTTAGAATTTCATGTTATACACTTAAGTTATCACTTTTTTTTTATTCTCAATCTGCGCTTCATTGTTGAATCCTTATGATAACAAAAAATTATACGACGATTGAAATTATGAACTTAATTGCTAATTTATTTTAAAATTCACTACATATGATCCATTTTTCCTGCAAATTTTCTTTCTTATCGTACGTACGTTAATAGAATATTAAAATTTTTATCTATTGATTATATTATGACGAATTATTACTTCCACTAAAACAAATAGTTAAATTTATAAAGGAATATATAAAGCAATAGATATTAAATTATTTTGATCTCTCATTCATCTGATTCTCATTGATATTTATGTATATAATATTTATATTATATGTAATATCTTATATAGTTAAAAACAATTTTTTTTTAAATTATATTATATTTAAGTTTTTGGCGCTGTTCTGTCCTATTATATATTTTAGTTTGCATCTTTACATAATAAGGTTGTCTGGAAGAGATTGCTTGTAGCAATAAGACCGCCTTTGCACTATATTATAGTAATAAGTATCTTAGTTTATGTCTTTTTATTTTTATCTTGTGTGCAATAAAGTGTTTTTTCTCTCTCTCATCTTTCTAAATTCAAAAATTCTTAATCAAGTGACCTTTACAGCATTTTTTAAACGTCAAACGTCAAATGCGGTTCCTTTTACGTTACGGTTTACTTTAATTGCAATGTACGACTGATAATGATGTTAAAGAAGGACTTCGCGCCCTGTCCTTAGAAGAACTCTAAACAAAACTCAGTCGGGTGTCCTGTTTTTTCCCTCATCATTACAATATAGTATTAATTTATGTAATGTAGATTAGAGCAATTCATCATGTCCCATGCTATTTATTGTCTATGTAATCCTTCAAATTATAGTACGATTCTTCAATTAATTTACTTTTAATAAAACAATTTTTAAGTGACATTTTATTATAGAAACATATATAGTAACCTTTAATTGAGTAGGTAATTTTATGAAGCCTACTAGAATTTCATTTTGTGTCGTATGTATATGTATATACATATATACAGCGAATTTTTATTTTTCTCAGCGACCCATATTATAGACCGCAGGACCCTTTTCTGCAGTACAAATATTACGTCTATATCAGCAGCATTCCCGTAAAGTACAATAGCATATGACATAATGCTGTACAAATAGGTGAAATATGTATATATAGATCGCATAGTTAAGCCTGTTAAATAGACCACTTATATGGGGCACTAAGAAAACGATACTGTCAACAAGATCTAGTTCCAGAGTGTTAACAATGGTTTTCATTTGTTTAACATTCGGTAAGGCGAACTCCATACATTTCGTTTGTTTCTCGTTTAGTAATACATTATAGTTTAGTAATATAAGAGAAAAAGGAATAGCACCTCATATAACATAAAAAACAAATGTATATTTGTTATAAATTCTAGTGGAGTACATAAAATTACCCACACATTTAAAGGTTACTGCATATGTTTCTATAATAAACTCCCAGAAGACGTTATAGAGATGTCACTTAACAAGTTCAAGTGCTTTATTAAAAGAAAATAAATTGAAACATCGTACTTTTGAAGTATTACTTAGACGATAAAGTAGCATGGGATAAGATGAATTGCTCTAATCTACTCGTACATAACATAAATTAAATTAAAGGACTTGATGATGTTATGAACATGACTGAATATATATATACCGGGTGCTTCAAAAAAATGTATACGAGTACACACTTTGAACTTCCATAGAAAATTTATTTACCGTTCTACAAAGTTAAATTTCAGGAAAATAGAAAGCTGAAAGTCCAATGTAAATGAAACATAAATAACAAATGTTAATACTGTTCAAATTGGTGACCTGCAGCATCAATACAATTCTGAGTACGAGTCACCACAGATTCTGTACATCGTATCAAAACGTCCAATGAGATTTCTCTACACACTGCTTGAATCTCATTCCAAAGAATGTCTAGGTTACGTGGTTTACGTTTGTACACCTCATCTTTTACTGTGCCCCACAAGAAGAAATCCAGTGGTGTAAGGTCTGGAGAGCGTGCTGGAAACTCGATTGGCCCCCTGCGTCCTATCCAATGGCCCGACAAATTTTGATCCAGGTAAGCTCGTACGTCCCTGTGATAGTGCGGCGGAGCACCATCTTGTTGAAAATAAAAATCATCATTACCGTATAATGCACGAATGGCAGGAAATATGGAATCAGCAAGCATTGTTAGGTAATTAATACCAGTTACAGTGCCTTCAAATCGAAAAGGTCCAATGAGTCCCCTTGAAGACAAACCGCACCACACATTTACACCAGGCAAATTTACAGCTTTTTCAATTGTAATGTGAGGATTTTCTTCACCCCAGTAAACACAATTGTGCCTATTGACAGTTCCATTAAGTTTGAATTGGGCTTCATCCGACCAAATGATGCTACCCATAAATCCCGGTTCACGTATCACCATCTCCTGAATCCATTCACAAAATTGCAACCTTCGATCTGGATCGTCGTCATTTAGCTGTTGCACCAGCCTTGGAATGTAAACACGATACTTGCCTCTCTTCAGAATGCGTAGCACGCTGCTAGCACTTACATCACTTTCACGTGCCCCTTGCCTTGAAGATTTGTTAGGAGAGCGTTGAAACAGTTCCAAGACTGCCGTTGATGACTCATCACTTGTAGCTGTTCGAGGCCGACCTGAATGACCTTTATGCACATCACACACTGTTCCATGAACTTCGAATTTGTCTCGTATGCGTGTAATTGTTAATCTTGAAGGTGGTTCTGTATCATACTCCCTTCTCCACTGTCTTTGAACTTCATTTACATTCTCAAACTTCCAGTACCACTTAATAACCTGCTTACGTTCTTCAAAACTCAAACGTACGTCCCCCATGTTGATATTACAAATTCCAACTGATAATATAACATAGAGGGACGATTATGCTGGCACCTGGCGAAGAAATATAACATTAGCCTTGTAGAGCGGGAAAATTACAATAGTTTAAAGTGTGTATACATTTTTTTGAAGCACCCGGTATATATATATATTCAGTCATGTTCATATGGGTCTATGCTCTAATAACCCTCTCTCGTATGAGTGAGGAGGCCTGTGCCCAGCAGTGGGACGTTAATGGGCTACTACTAACTAACTAACTAACTAACTATATATATATATAATACCATCAATATGAAAATATTATTACATAGGAGCACGCTATGAGCCAGCTAAGAGAGTGTAGTGATGTCGAGACAGAAACGTTAATGAAGAACTCTTCAATAGTATTTATAGCCTCTACATTATAGCGAAATGTTTTTGATGTCTATATGATTATATTCCAGGTCTATTCAAATATATATAGTGGTTTAAAACCACAAAATTCACTAATTTTTGAAATGTTTAAAACTATTTGTCAATAATGAAATTCTTAGCAAAAGTGATTCCTTTCGTCATTTAGACGGTCCCTGAGTAAGAATTTCCCTAAATCCCTACGGTATCGGACCTACGTGTGTACATTTCGCTTGCATCTAATAAAACAAACTCCTTTGCCTCGTCCGGCTATACATGAAATTAGAGAGTTTAGGAACTGGTTGAAACATAACGATAATTGTTGTGGAAATATCTTAATTAAACTTTATATATATTGTATTGTATTTTTTTATTATATAATTTTCATTTGTTTTCATTACATTCCTTGGGGTTGGAAAATAAACTTATTTAGAAATTGTCTTCCGCAAATCCGCTTTAGATAAGCGTCATAGTTGTCTAAGTTAATAAATCGGATTTCCTGCGAGAGTGAAATTCAATAATACTGCGGTGCGCTTAAGTACTTCGGAACTTCTACACTAGTGGATTTGGTTTACTGTATTTGTACGGGTTGATCTGTTGATTGTAGAAAGCGTTGGAAATTTGTTCTCGGAATCAATTAGTTGCGATTCTCAATAGGGAATTTTATTACTTAAATTCAGATTTCTATTACTTTCTTAACACTAAAATGGGAATGAAGTACTGGTCCTCAATAGCGCCAATCTTAGAATACCTTAATGACGTTATTAATGTAATCTAAGATTGTTGACCATATATATCTCTATAAAATATTAAAATCGGATTATCTTGGTCAAACACTATGATAGGGTTAGTGTTTGACCGCGATGGACTTCGAAACTAGTCAATTAATTTTAGATATGGGATAGGTGTTATTTTATTTTTTAATTTTCCTATAATTTACGGGAATGTAATAAGCGGTGAATATGGCACTATAATATGATTGGGATGGTTTGCGAGAATTCCGTGCGTCGTATCGATGGCGGTTGCTCGGATTCATTAGGACTTACTGCGTTGTCGGTACAAATGACCTCGTTGGTGAGATGGGTTTTGTGAGGTCTCATCCCTCACAAAACCCATCCAACCCATTACAACCCAGCGGTATCCTCTTCACCTGTTGTGGATACACTCGAGGAGCACTCGTACATTCCTCTCATGTTGATCGGCTAAGAGTTCGCGAAGACTTGGGAGCATATGCGCAAAGATGCCTTGCCTTGTACCCTGCTTCTTCCAGCGAAGGCTAGGTGCTATTTCAGCGACAACCATATATAATGTGATATGATTTTAAAAAAAAAAAACTTACGAACATACATCGTTTGGTTCAGCTCATATTTGCTCCCACGTAAGAGTAATTAATTTCAATTCAAATAATAACGGGATTCGCACCTGAACTATTGGCTGCTCATTAACGAATGAATCAGAAACTGATTATTGTGTAATACCGCAATTCACAATGTGCATTGACAATGCAAATTGGGATTTTAAAATTAAATTGGAAAAGCCTTGTAAATGAAAATTTAGATGGCGTTAAATATGTTTATGAAATTACAACGGCATATTCGGCGCGATACGCTAAAAAAGACATGTATTTTTTTTATTTGTGTAAAAAAGGATTATGATTGTTTATAGTTGCGATTGGACAATTTTGAGTAAGTGGGAGACTTTAGTGATCTCACACCATTTTCGTACTATTGCCTATGTTGTATAGGGAATGACCTAAAGCGCGTTCTCTCGGGTCCTTAACCTTAGGGCAATTCATGTTCGGTCTATTATTGTTGCTGGGAATGTTTATTATAGTATCTTTTAATATAATAGTTCCGCTTAATGGTGATATTATTAGTTTATTAACATAATAGGAAATAATTCGCCGTAGTAGTAGTTGCACTGATACACTCATTGCTCATGACTGTCATGCACTTGTCGAATGACTTAATTTTTGAAACATAAATTAGTATGGTTGTTTCATTTTATTTTTATATAAAATGGATAAACTTGCCACGCTTCTGCCTTTCAAGAGCCTGATATGTGCAGGTTGCCTTCCATATTTGTTTCTTATTAGTCAAGGTTGCATATGTGCAAAAGAACCAGAACAGATCACAGATTACATTTTAATTTGAAATTCCCCGTTTCAAAGACCAGCATGAAAAAGAAAGAACAGCGACTCTATTGTAAATAACGGATGTTCCAAATAGCGTTGGATAGCGTAGCGACTGTATTGCAAACCACAAAGCAATTTCGCTTGGCCCCGTGGCTTCCTTTGTTTTATATTTTAAGGTAGACGTGTATGCGGATTGACACAAATATTTTGTATTTCACTATGCAATTATTATTTATAGAAGTTTCTATGATTAAATATAAATTTATATAACGAACTTGAAAAGTAATTCAAACCTTAAACCGAGTCCCTATTAATAACTAGATTTATCAACAATTTTATATTAATTATACGTATTGTACGATGTTTGTTCTAAAGAAAAGGTGGATTATTATTTTTTTGTAGTGTTTATTTATTCATCAATATCCATTTTGTCCCCTTCAAAGTGACCCCTTTGTGATACAAAGCACTTATGCAAGCGCCCCGATTACGCAATGCACTTCTGAAATGTGCTTTTCGATATTTATTATTATTACATTATCATGATGCAGATGCTTTTAGAATCCATGACATTTTTTTCCACAATTCCGATCGTTTGAGTCGTATTGCTTCACGCAAACGTGTCATTACTTCCTTATAGTAATCCTTAGTAACCATACGACCTTCCACTTTTTCACTGTTTCAAGGTTATTTTCACTCGTCGACGTGGTGGCAACTCCAGGACCCTTATCGTCATCAAGATCATCTCGGACTTCTGTAAAACACTTGTACCACTTTCTTTGACAACATGTGACTAAAACATGTGTACCAACATAACAACAAAAAAAATTCGGTAATCGAATTTACACAGCCCGCAAAAGTTCAAAATTAACCTTTTCTTACGAACAAACTAAGAATATTGCATATTCTTTTCGTTTTTGTGCGACTTAGATAAAAAATAAACCTTAGGATATATATATATATATATATATATATATTTTTGTTGAGTTGTATTTTTATACAACATAATAAGTACAACACATATATAAATATCACAGAATATAAATAATTTAACTTCTTAACTAAAACGATTTAAAATCAGTTACACCTCGCCGTAGTTCCTGGGTTAACATTTCAGTACTTAATGAAGTCATTAATATCTTCGAACGTCAAAGAATTTGGTCATTAATGAAGTATATAATTCCCGTTGTATTCATAAAAAGTTTTTACTTTAATACAAAACTCTTCAATATATAGCAAACAATATATATTTATATAATATTCGTATACGGCGACTGTGACACTTACAGTAAATTTCACGATCTAGTTTCAAACTAATAAAGGAGAAACTAAAACTAAGTTTGTATTGGTTCCTGAAGCTTGTTCCGAAGTTTAGATCGTGTTATCATGTCTTCTCACTTCGAGCGTTTGTCTGTAATGTAGGTCAAATTAAGAAAAGTTATTTATCTTAAATAAATTGATTTATAGTGTCAAATTCCACTGCAATATTTCTACTTTCATTTTTTTATGAAATTAATATAAATTTAATTCGAAATAGCCCGGTCATATTTGGATTGGTAACCCTTTTTAAAATTATTGCCCTTTTTATAATTAAGCATCAAAATTATATGTCGATTCACTTAAATATGACCGTAGCAATTTTGCAGCGAGATCTTAGGCTATGAGGAACAAACATAGAAGAAGATTTTAAATATTGTAATAAAATCCTTCGTCAATTTACTAAAGTGAATTTCATAGCAGGCAGTCTAGCGGAAAGTTTATACTAATATTGCCTACTAACTTTTAGAGTGCTTTTAGAGTTCCATTACAGTTTAAAATAACTTGAAGTCAATTTTATAGAGGGAGTGAATGTAGTTTGGAAATTTCATTATAACACTGTTAAGTTATAATGAGTGTAATAAAATGTACGTATTATTACGTCAGATATTTACATCCAGTCTACAATAATGTAAGGTAAAACAGTTACTTAGAATAGTTGGCACAAAATTTACAACTGGTTCTAACAAAACTGAGGGAATATTGGCTTCTTAAAAACTCATTCTCTTTAAATCGCTGCCATATGTCTTTTATTCATTTTTCTCACTCACTCACTCGCTTCAACCATTGGACATCCACTGCTGGACTTATGTCTCACCTAATGTTGCCCACTGTGCCCGATCTTGTGCCGCCTGACTCCCGGCTACCGGTGACCCTTCTTATGTCGTCGGTTCACCTTACGGGGGGTCTGCCTTCACTGCGCCTTCCGGTGCGTTGTCGCCATTCTACCACCTTCGAAACCCAACATCCGTCGGTTCGTCGGACTATGTGCCCCGTCCATTGCCACTTCAGCTTCGTTATTCTTAGGGCTATGTCGGTGACTTTGATTCCTCTACGGATCTCCTCATTTCTGATTTGATCGCGTAGAGAAACTCCAAGCATAGCCCTCTCCATGACTCGCTTTGTGACTTTGCTTTCGAATGAAACCCATAGACAGCGACCCCGTTTCCGATCCGTATGTGATCACTGGCAACACACACTGTTCGGAGGTTTTGCTCTTCTGACACTGAGGGATATTGGAAGAAAAGATGTACGTAGCTCTCCGAATGCTGCCCAACCGTTTATTCATATATATATATAATTATTCTGTACGCCGATATGTGACTGTTTCCTGGATTAATTTGAGAATTTCTTATGTGTTGGTGAATGGATTAGAATGGATTAGATCAGACCTTCCCAACGTGGGGCCCACGCCCCACATGGGAGTAATTCGATAGTCAGGAAGAGGCAATTTAAAATCGGGGCCAAGGATCGCACTAAATTAATATTAAATTATTTTGAATTTGAATTTTTGTTTTGTATTATGTTTTGAATTTTTACTTAAAATGTTCCGATTACAATTTCTTAGTAATTTCTTCCTAAAGTTTATCAATTATATTTAAAAAAAAACAAATAATTTTTTTATAGGTTAATCATTATGTTTGGGGGCATAAATATTTTAGAAAGGTTAAGGTGGGGCAAGGCGTAAAAAAGTTCGGGAAACACCGGTTGAGATGGACAATTTTAGCCGGATTTTCCCTTAATTCCAAGGTATCGGGAGCCAAACGGGTGACGCAGGGCACACTATTTCTATATATATTTATTGAAGTTTAATTAAAGAATAAAAATGTTTGGTAACACTTAAGTAGTTATGAGTCCGTCGCAATATGGGGTAATCCGTACTTCTTAAGAATCTGCGTAACAAAAGGAATGTGCTATTTCACTATTATATTTACATACCGAATGACCTATAACGATGTCATACCACTTGCTGTTATTTGTGCATTATATTTTTGTTTATTTTTCGAGTCTACTATTTGTTACGTATTTCAACAACATTTTTTGATATATAATAAATATTTGTATTTTGCTATTCAGGGCGGAGATGAAATAAAATCACAAATCATTAAAATCCAACATTTTTGTAAAATGTTTGTTCTGGATAGTGTAACGAGCACAACTTTGTTTTATATAATAAAAGCTGACACAGCAAACATTATTTCGCCATATAATAAATATTATCGCAATTAAAAAATATGGGTTGGTGATAGAAAAGTGAAAATTTAGGGTTGTCTGTATTTTTGAATGCTGTATCATAAAATAATAAAAAAAGTTTTGGGGTGGACGTTTAGGGAGATGAAAAATAGATATGCCCGCTAAGATTTACGAAAATATGTCGTACCGTTTGGGAGGAGTTCAATTTCTAACACCGTGACATGAGAATTTTATATATTGGATGTAGAAGAGACATACACAATGACATTTATTAATACTAACGATTACATAAGTAAACGCACACGTTAATGTTAAAAGTGAATCTTACGGAACGTACTATCTGTTACTTTAGAAACAACATAAGCTACAAAGTTAAAATGTTGTTAGAGGCATCTGGAGGCATTCATAAACAGGTTAACTTATATTTCAAACAATAACTTTTTAAGGAGAACTTGAAAGTCTTATACTTTAATATGCCTCAGTACGCGGTAGAAAACTAGTCTGATAGTTTTTACTTTGTTTCTTTCACAATATTTATTCTTTTAAAATCATTTGCAATGTTGATAAAAAATACTTAAGGTTAGGTTTTAGATTAGGTTTGAAGGATGAGATGGATGAGATGGTGGATTTGAGAAATAACGGATGTTACTATTTTATTATTATTCTTTTTAATTGCTAACAGGTTGATACAATCTCGTAAGAAGCAATTTTCCTGTTACGGTTTCTGCACAACATCGTACAGTAATACAAAACTTATTACTTGGCGGTACGTCTTTGATGGTAGTGTGGTAACTTGCTATTGGGGAAGTCACCCATCAAATTTCCACGGAATTGGGAACTATGCGGTTGCGCTACCTAAAACAACTACTTATCTATCGCTTATCTATATGTCATTATAGATAAGTCGTTGTAAAACAACTACTTATCTATAATGATATATTCTAAAGAGTATGTAAATTGCTTATTTAATTATTTCTTCACAGGATCAAAATGGAGAGGAGTTTATGAGAGGAACTTACACGATTTCGCCCTAGAACTTTCTGAAATTTAAAGGTAATATTATAACAACTTGTACAGCACAGAAATTAATAGAAATTTCGTATATAACGTTTCCTTATATCTGGGTATGTATGACAAAGTCGTAAAAATTATTGATAAGCTGTTGTATTTAATTAACAAGTAAATCCCCAGTTATACTTATCAATAGGTTAAGTTTCCAAGAAACGGTACAATTTCGCTTATCGGATCGAAGAGAAACTCGAATTTTTTCAATACTAAATTTAATAAGATTTCAACGATATTGTACCAGATTATTAGCTGCAAATATATCTAAAGGCAGTAATAAAATTTAAAAAATAGACGATAAAAAAGAGTGGTAATGAATGAGTTGCTCTAAATATAGTATGAAAAATGACATTATTTTTAATTTGACATTCTTTATATACTAATTTTAAAATTAATATAAATAAAAAAAAATTTAGATTTTCCTTTATATAATAATAGCATTTAGTATACTCGAATTTAATTTATTCGTATAACACTTTACATATTCGAAATACTTCACTTATATAATAAAATATTTGCGATATTTACAATTTTAATATAAGAAAAAGGGGGAGAGTATTAGAAATCTCAGAAGATTAAACTGTCCGAACCGATATGAGATTTGTTTCCAACAGACAGATCAATGATATATGAAAAGGGCTTAATTGATTTAATTAATTTTATTTGTTATTTTTTTATATTCTTGTATGTAACTGATGTTATTAGTTTAAATTAAAACTTCTTGAAATAAGGTAAAAAAAAAATGGGGCGTCAAAGGGCTTTTATGCCTACTTTAATAAAGAATACTTTGATAAAAAAAGATAAAACTTTAGTAGGACTTGAATTCAGAAATTGTGACATTTTTTATGATAGCTTGACAATTGATTAAATTGTGGCGCGTTCAGTTCATTTGAATTACAAAGCTTTTACCCACTGAATACGCTCCTCTTGTAATACAATGGGACTTTAAACAAACGAGTTCGATATTTTGCTTTTTGATTAACTATGGTTTATGTTAACGGTATAAATGACTATCTACCGGTACCGGTATTTCGTGCTTTGTCTGATTTATTCTGGCTATTTTTATTATTTTTACACGATTATATTTATAGAAGTAAAATAGTATGTAATTATTAACGTCAATTCACTCCGAAAAGAAAGGTTTAAGGTTTTGAACATAGTAAATACGTACGATAAAATAATGAAAATACATCGATAAAGGTAGTGTGCTGCGAAGTACTTATTGCTCTTATAGGCATGCTATTTAAAAGTTATAAAAAATATTATACGAACGACGAATGAGTAATTGTTATAAATATAATTTATACTAAAAACACCTTCGAATCTTTAACATCAGTCTTAATGAATCCGGTATGGGAAACATCATTTGGACAACGGAGAGGGGTAGAAAGAATTTTTGTGCTTTATGCTTAGATAGATTATTCCTCACAATCTCTATTTTCTATATATATAAGGACGGATAAGGACGGATGAAAACGTAGTGAGAATGAGATTGAATATAAACACAATTGATAACTTAATAATTTATTTTTTAATATACTCTTCGAGTCTCTTCGAGACACACCGAGTCCAGCGTTTTTCCAAGGCTTCAATCCCTTTCAAACGAAAAGTTTTGTCGTAGGCCTGCAAAAAAGCTCTCCACGGCATCCATCACCTTGGTATCGTCTTCGTACCGGTTTCCCCTTAAGTATTCTTTCAAAATCGCAATGAATCTCTAGAGTTGTTAACTTTTTTAGACGGAGGTAATTAATAATGGCTCGCACTTCTATGTTTCTGCATTTTAGAGAACTCGTTCCGACACGAAGCAAACAAAAGACTAAGTTCAGAAAAAAACAAAAGAAAATCGAAGACTTTTTTCTTTATGAATATTACCAATATGTATCTGAGCAGGCAGGACGCCTGCCTGTATTTTTTTCTTACCAAGGAGTATGTCGTTCTCACTACTCTTTGACCCCTTCTCGTACAGTAATTCATATATAAGAATATAAATTGTAGTTAAAATCAAACCAAGTAAATTTAATTTGTATTTATTATATAAACGTAATTTTGCAGTAACATTTAGAATATTTTTATTTTATTCCTTATTTGTATTCAAACAGCGTACAATTTTAAATTTTTTAAAATAATAAATATTATAAAATGGTTAAAATGGCTTAATATAATTTGATTTCCAGCACCGCCATGCCAGCACGGATGTTAAGCGCACGTGGATCGGGAGGCAGCGAGGTGAGCGTGGCAGACAGCCCATTGGCCACCTTCGAATCACTCACGCAAGCTGCGATCATTGCTGTTATGGGTGTTGCCATTGTCGTGTCCAATCTCCTTATTATTGCTGCATTTTTAAATTTTAAAGGTATGTTTATACGTAAAACATTAATTACATTTAAGCTCACATCGTGTAGGTTTCTTCTATCCAAGCACGGACGGGCGATGAAGAGGGTTATGCTCGGAGTTTCTCTACGCGAATAAATCAGAAATGAGGTGTTGCGTAGAGGCACTAAAGTCACTGACATATTCCTACGGGTCGCGAAGCTGAATCAGCGGGGAACATAGTCTCTCGTCTGCATCATTACGTGATACCTATGTAAATGTGGTAAAAAAAGTGTTTCAAGCGACGACGTCTATGAAGCATTATTTCGCGAGATCGGGTAGATTATAACCGAACCTATTCTATATTAAAATACTTCAAGATATGTCACATAACAGGTTTAAAGCCTTTAATACAGAAAGCTGGTTTAAAAGTCCTACTATAAATTGAAAACCTTTTTTTGATAATATTACTTAATAATTTGTTTTTTTTTTAAACATCTATTAGAAGAGAATATCTAAAAGTCTAATAGATGCCGTTTTGTCTACAGGTTTATCCAACGAGGTTATCAACTATTACTTGTTATCTTTGGCTGTGGCGGATTTACTTTGTGGATTATTCGTTGTACCCCTATCCGTATATCCGGCAATAACCGGTCGATGGATGTTCGGAGACTTGATGTGCCGATTAGCTGGCTATATTGAAGTGACTCTATGGTCCGTCTCAGTCTACACCTTTATGTGGATTTCAGTCGATCGGTACCTAGCCGTCCGGAAACCTCTCCGATATGAGACGGTTAGTGCGACGGTAGATATCAATTTCTATATTATTCCTTCTTCACCATCTGGATGCTCTGGTTCTACTGACTTCAAGACCTTGTTCAGGGCGCTTAACATCAGGTCTCCATCAAAACCAACTATATATATTTATATATATTTATACATATGATTGAAAGTTAAAGTTCTGGTAATTTAATTTATCTTATTCTTGGGTAAATACCTTTTAATATTTCTTCGATAAAAAGCTTCACATTTAATGATTTTTAAAGTGTCGTTAGCATTGTTTTTCCTTTTAATTGTTTAGTTGCTACAGCTTTAGATTCCCTTTGTATTTTTCAGAAACATATAAATGGTTAAATATAAAACATATCGTTTACCATTTCACGTTGATCAACATTTTTCATTAAAAGCCTGTTGAAATTTGTTTAATAATTAATTAATACGTTTCATAGAAGAATATACATCATAAACATTTTGCCCCTTGATGGAGAAGTCCGATGTATTTGTCATGAACACTGCATTTCCTTTTAATTGCATGATTATATTACATTTCTAAATAGACCCATGGTTTTATTAATTTTAATCTTACTAGCGTGGCATGTAATGGATATTTAACATTCTTTCTATTTGTTAGAATTAGAGATGATTTTTTTTCAGAAATGGTCATTTAGAGCCAGAATGTCACAACAAAGCACTATTTTTTCTATTTTTACCACACTTTATTGTTAATTTTAAGTTAGTTTAAATATATAAAATGAAATCATTGCAGCTATTCTATTTTTGGCTTACGGCGATGCCAACTGAATATAAGCGAAATTACAAGTATACGACGCATGAAACTGCCTCAAGCGTATAGCATTTGCATTTTGCAGTTGTGTTAATTTCAATGTAGACTAAATAATATCAGTTGCTTTTAATTGTATCAAAATTTTACTTATTGTTTTTTAATATGTTATACATTTGCTAAAGAGTAAATTAATCAATAAATATAGAAAAATAGTAGGTAATAGAAAAATATGATAAATTAATTGGAATAAACGACAAGAAAAAACTATAGGCTTTAGTTGTAAAATTATGCTACAATACGTATGTAATTTACATACATACACATGTAATTAAAACTGCCTCATTGGTCTAGTGGTTACCATATTCTACTACAGGCAGGAGGTTCGAGGTCGGGTTCGAGTCCCGGGTCAGACAAATTCAAAAATCGATATTGAGGTTTTTATTAAGATTTTCTCTATGTCTATGCTCTACAAACCCTCTCTCATATGAGTGAGGAGGCCTGTACCCAGCAGTGTGACATTAAAGGGCTTAGTAATTCTGACCTTCAATTCATTTCCTGTTAGTGAGGCCTGTCTTTAGCTGTACGATATTAATAAGGTAATTATTACTTTATCTGCAGAGTCGTACAAAAATAAAGCAAACACTGCAGCAATGAGGTTAACTTAGTAAAATAAATATTTCAGAACGAGGTTTAAATTATAATTTCAAAGCATTCCTTGTTTAAATATGGCTGTTCTTCAGGTCACGACCTGCTCTAGTTCGATAATGATTTCTAAAAGTAATAGACTTGGGTCGCCTATTTTTATAAACTAAGGGATTCAAGATGACTATAAATTTACGTGATAATTTTCTTATTTTAAAACTTTTACATGGTCATTTTATTAATATTTAATACCGAATTGTAAAAAACATATATTTTTTATAAAAAGCAACTGATACTTTCATTAAAAGAGTTTATTTGCGACAGTATTTGGTGTGATCAGGAAGATCTCTTTTCTCCCTCTGTGATCGCTTCTTATCATAACCATTTTAACAATATTCTTACATTATGTAGGAATAAAATACTTCAAATTAAAATTTAATAACAATATATTAAGAGGATATCGTTTTATAAAATAATTTTTAATGAGGTTTGTAAGTATCCAGTGATATTTCAGCTATTATAACAATTATCACGACAAAAACATTATTTAAAATGTTTTATTTTCGAATTAGTTTAACTATCACCATATTTAATTAAATTGAAATTATTTTACATATCAATTAATTTGACGAATTAAATTGTTTTTATATATTATAATAAAATCGTTGTCGTGGTAATAGTATTTTGCACGTACTTCCTAGTCATTAATTCGGGATAACTAAACTATTTGTTACATTAATATAGGTTCAAACACGTACGCGCAGTCAATGCTGGATGGTGTTTACTTGGATTTCTGCAGCTATGCTTTGCTGTCCACCGTTACTTGGGTACAAAAAAGAAGCCAACTTCGACAAGGAAACTTTTATTTGTATGTTGGATTGGGGTACTACATACGCTTATACGGCGACTTTAGCTATTCTCGTTCTGGGACCGAGCGTTATATCAATTGTTTATAATTATTTCTATATATTCTCTATGAAGAGAAAATTGAACAGCGGCGCTCCGATACACGATAAGGAATACGCGACGGCTTTGGCTGAGAATCTTTCTAATCCAAGTCATTGGATGAGCTTTATCCTTGTTACTGCATTTTGGTTAAGTTGGGCTCCTTACGCCGGAGTACGTTTTTATGAATACTTTACAGATCAAGAGTTAAAAATTCCTATGTTGCATTTCGGTGTAGTATGGCTAGGCATTTTGAATTCGTTTTGGAAAATTGTCATCCTTTTATCTCTCAGCCCTCAATTTCGTCTAGCTCTTAGAATATTATGCTTAACAGCATGTTGTCGGACAAAAGGTCGTTTGCAAGCTGAATTAATTGGAATGGACAATGATGATTAGCCGGAATACATTCTTGTAGAAATTGAGGGTTGAAATTCAAAACTATTGATTGACGAAACAAGCAGAAAATTCTATTTTAATGTATATTTTGAAATGTTGGTTGAAAGATTCAGAGTTATATGCTCATCTTGTTTATTATCGTAGAGATATACGATGAAAACAGAGAAATTTATATCGGAGGCTGGTGATAGGTGTGGATGACATGTCCTCAGAACAAAATGTAATATTGTTTTGAGGTTAAGTCATAGGAAATAATCCAAGGAACAGCTTGGTTAATAATATAAGTTTAAAAAAGCAACAACAATCACTATTAAAGTCATTCCTTTAATTAAGATTTAGATATTAGAGTAATAGAGTCTATTTACACTCGTTCATTGTTTTTGCTTAGGGCGATCACGTTTAAGTAGTTTACTTCAAATACGTACATAAATAAGTATGTTGGGTTGTTTGTAATAAAATATTCTGACAATAAATATAATGATTCGTTTATGAAATATTGATGAGGTGCAATAATATTTTCCATATCATTATTTGGATATATAAGAATCAATAGCTTTTATTACAGGTAGATGGGTCGTGTGATTTATTCAAAGCAATATGTTTACTATTACAATATTTAAGTGTGAACGGCAGATGTTAATGATAAGTTTAAATATAATTTATGTTTTAAGAAATAGAACGCAAGTCTTTCCGTATTAATACTGACAACTTTTATTGACTTAAAACAGATAAAGTACATGAGTAATATAAAAAAGCCTTTAGCATGCAATAAGTGACTTTAAATTCTAAAAGGTAACATTTATTTCAATAATATACAAAACAATATCTTTGTAGTAATATTCACTATTTTCCTAATACCAAATTAGAGATACTTGTAAAGAAAATTTTACTACCATTTTCTTTTTTTTATATATTCAAAACATCTATTATAACAACGGCACCTTGGCAGTCTAAGTAACAAACGAACTATTTGATGAAACCAACAAATTTAATGTAGGTTAACTTTAATAATACTTATTATTTAAGGCTATTAATAGGTTACCTAACATTTCGCAATACAAAACCACATCTAAATAAAACCTCCACGTGCCTTTTATTCCAATAGGTCGATTGTGTCACATATTTTAAGGAAAATATTACAAGAGAGGTGTAAAAATGAAAATGTGCGATATTTTGTGACCTACAGTTAGGTTTTGTACGTCCTTATTGTGGCTAGACATGTTAGAAACTTGTATCTTCTTGTTCTTGTTCCCCTTCAATTGTTGAAGGTTGGACATCAGCTGGGAAAACGTTGAACTATGAACTTGTATCTAATGCCAGCTATTGAGACCGTATTAGTGGAAATAAATATATATCCTATATTTTACGTAGTAGTATATTTAAACCTTGTGCCTGAGACTGCAAAAGAACGTAAAAATTGGGCATTAAAAAACAATCGTATATCAAATCGATTAGAATTGTAAGTAACATCGTGTAGTGTTAATTATACCGAAAGTCCTTTAAGCAAGCTACTGCGCCCTTTAGTTAAAATATTTTTTACTAATATTCTTACAGCTACTAATAACTTTCTGTAATGCTTTATAAGCGTATTTAAAATAATAAGAAAATATATTTCTAGCAGCCCTGTCCTTTACTGAAGTCTAATATGGGGAAAAATAAATAACTATAAAACTTAATGTTTATTTAGTTGTATTATATATTTATATTCTGACCAAGTTTGCCATTAACTTATTATTTAAATTACGTACTTAATTTGACTACTTACGGAGCTTTAATATGTTTCAAATCGGGAACATTCAAACAAAAACGGGAAACTGTATGAAAAGCTGGGAAACTTTATTTTACTTTATTTAGAATAACGGCATAAAAAGAATCACATTTTTGTATTTTCTATTGGTACTGTTCCGAAAATCACCTGTCATGCTATTTATTTCCCTAATTTTTTCGTCTTTATCCTTTCCTATACCGAGGAAAGTCCACAACAAATTCAATCGGGTAGCCTCTTTTATTATCACCGCTACAATTAAATACTTTTAACTATTTACGATATTCAAAACAGTTACCCCGTTTTTGATACTGTAGGTAAATAATCTAAATATTGGTAAAAGATTCCATTTCATGATTTAAAATATGTATTTGCAAAGACAAGAAAATTATGTCGATTTATTCACTTTTAGATTTAAACCTAGGGGAGGGATATTTCCATCGTGGGTTGAAACAGATTCAAGGGGCATGACCTATTTTCAGCAGTTAGATAGTATTGTCGACCCAAATTCTAACTTTATTTGTTATTCCATCTTGTTCAGAATTTTTAGAGCGGAATGCGTGGTTAAATCCCAATATAGATTTATAAAATATCTTGGAATATAAAACAAAAAAAGTTTAGTATCACATCGTTTATTAATAATTATTTAAGGTTACTTATAAGAATCTTTTAGTGATGCAAGTTAATGGAACTTTATATTATATAAAACACAAAAAAAGGTTCTATTTTGTCTTCTACAAATTTTAAACTATCGATCGCAATCAATGTACCCCAAACGGTTTCATTAGAGTGGCAATAACACAAATATTTTAATCATTTTTAAGATACATTAAAAATATCTATAGCGATTCAAGTGAAATACAATACGTGATTTACTTGAAACTTTGCAAAGTAACTCCTTTCGCAATGTACGAATTTCAATAATTTTCCTCTGGATCGGGAACTATGTGGCTGACATCACAGAGAACAGTACCTTATTTAAACATTTAACTGTCATTTATACCAGTTATAATTTTGCTTGAACTCTGTATGGCTTTATACTATATTAGATTAGTATATTGTACACATATGGTTAATATTATATAGGCTATTATAATTTCATAGTGCCTTGATGAAAAGTATGTATTTCATTATTATTAAAATACTTTGAATCTTTTGCTCACAGGACTTGTCAGTATCATAGTAACATCTTTATATTTTTTATTAATAGTACTAACATCCTTTATTCTGTAGAATATGTTAAACATCTCCTGTTATCCCAAAAATTAAATATTTCTATTTGTTGCAAGGGATAATGAACTGACGGTGTCTTAAAAGCTTGATAAATTTCCTACATGATTTACACGCTAAAATTAATGTCAATACACGATTTGCAAAGACTTCACTTTTGTAAGAGACTCGAAATTGATGGGTTTGTGACTTTGTTTACAATAATGTAACCCAATTTCGCGAGGCTGTCAGCTTCTTTAATGTGTTTGATAAGTTATTTACTTTAAAGAAACGGACTATTGATGGTCTCACTAGCGTAGTTTACTACGAAATTAACACTGTCTACGCGCTACGTACGTATGCTGTAGATATATCTTCTACACCGTACTTCCCTATACGTCGCTGCCTCATTTTTCAAAGTTTACTTTTAACAGGAGAATTTTTGAATAAAATAAAGTATCAAGTAAGTAAGGTACTTTTTCATTGTGATAGTGGAACCTGCAAAGTTTATTAACAGTCTTAAACCACAGCAGATATAATTTGCACATTTTGTTATAAAACCGTATATGTATTTCACTATTCATTCTTTTCTCAATTATTATACTGCATTCGGAAATGGATTGACAATATGTGATACATAGTCTACCTTCAAGTTTCGTTCGTTTCATGACCATTGGTGCTTATAGTTATTGCTTTACTATAGTTAAAGTGTATTTATAATTTACTTTTTTTTGTACAAACAGACACGTGGATAACTTTTTAGTGAGTCGTGAAATCGATTCTTTGGTTAGGCACCGCTAAATTTTACTGTCACTCTTTTATGCCTAATTGTTGCTTAAAATTTACTACGATGGGTTTCTAAGAAGTACACATTGCGTTGAACCTGCATGCCCCGGGTACAAATCTGTGATGTTTAACCTACTAAATCGCAATGAATCAGCATGGTGGGTCTTATATGAGTAATGGTTTGTGCCCAACAATGCGCCCTAAAAAGGCTGTTCTGAGTTATATTTTTATAGATTTTATTTTATGAATGCCACACGCCTAACATTTAAAGGTGATAATTTTAGTCGCTCGATTTGAAAAGGATCGCGTGTGCTTTAAAAAACTGCAGTTGTACTTTAGTATTATATCTAATAGAGTAGCAATTTGACTGACGATTATATCAAGAGTAACGCTAGTTTTTATATTTTGTGTAAGACATAAGTCGACCATTACTGCCGAAATTCCTATATGACGAATACTTAAGGATTTATATAGTAAAAACATTTATATTGCTAATAAAGACCGGCGGAGCCTTATTCTATGTCTGCCTTTTTCTTACTAGTTTATGATATTTTTTCATACTTATACTTACACAATTAATATAGGAGACTATTAGACACTAGTACATTGTTAATACATGCAATAGTTATAATTCAGTTTTGTTTTAATTCTAAAAGCAATAAAACAATTTCTGCGGCAACTTCTTAACGTACATAAAGTAACATTTTGTTGCTTTGCTTTTAAAATGACTTTAGCTCTTTGCTTCTTTGCTTTTATAAGAGTTTAAATGTAAACTAAAATTCTATTGCTTCTTTTACTTGGTTATAATTATCATATTTTCTCATTTTCCACTAATAAAATATATCTTGAATATGTCTAAAACAGGCAAAATTACACACGAGAAAATATCATATAAATCAGAAAAAACTACTTCTTTAAATATGATATTTTTGGATATGTAGAATTTATATAACAAGTACATACATACACATATCTATGTATTTTTATACTAGCTGTTCCCGTCGGTATCATCCGTGTAGTTCATGGTTTCGTGGAGATATGGGTAATTTCGTTATTATTCGGATTGCATTGTCCATTGAACCATTCTCGAATACCTAAAGACACAAAAAAAATTCAAGGATATCGGGGAAACCGTTTAGAAGGAGTCCAGTGACATACATAAACACGCACTTAAGAATTATATATATAAATATTAAAGCGAACCAGTACCAGAAGTACCAGTACTGTTGCGTGTATTATCAATATTACTAGAATTTTATTATATGTTTTAACAACATTTTTTAAATCTTAGTAAGATTGAGTAGGAAAAATAATCACTCAATAATTATAATATGAGATTAGTGTTTACACATTAAAATCTATATTGATAATTTTAATGATTAAAAATTTATTCGCGACGGCAAGAACGGTCTGTGTGTAAAATTAGATAAACGAAATAATTTTATAAATATAATTAAAAATGAATTGCAGAGAACTGTTTCTGCGTTTGTAGGTAGATAAATCAATTTAACCTCGATTTGTAAAACAATGTACTGAAAGTTTCCAATAGGTAACTGATTTTTCTACAAAATATTAGTTAAACCGTTCTTGTACTCGCGACGTGATATAGCATGTTTAAAAATAAAATGAAATACATCAAAATAGCAATGTTGTCGGTAATTGTCTCTAAAGATGGTATACATGAATAGAAATGGGAATTCATTCTCTATATAAAATGACATCGTAGAAATCGGCGTTCTTTTATTTTCTACAGATAATAAGCTTAAGATTCCCTTGCAAAGTTGCTGGATTCGGAGGGTAGGGCAACTTAAAATTTTTTTAATCCAATCTTGGGAAATAGAAAATTTCATTCATTGCTAATTGGTATTATAAACTACTGGAAAAAAATATATGTAAAGAAATCAAAATATGATGGTTCTTTGCAAACTCTTAGTAGCTTGGTGAAAACAGATAATATTTTGTTACATATCTACATTCGTGAAGAATTTTAATCATTTATAAATGAAACTAAAGATAATTATATTCTGTAAATGATAAACTACGGTTGCCTGTGTATAAGTAATCGCAAATCGGGGTAGCAAGACGTTATGTATTAGACAAGAATGAAATAGACACAGATACAATATGTAAAAAAATATTTAAAATTCAGCGGAATCTTAATCTATGACAAGAATTAGCCTTATCAGTACCATATTAGATTAAGAACCCAAAAATTGTTTTTTGAGAAACCTCACTTTATTATTAAACATGTAATATTTATTTAATCATAGCTTTGTAATTTACAAGGAGCCTACAAAAGTCGATATTTACTAATATAAAGTCGACCGCTAAATACTGCCATTATTATATCGCCGCCTGCCGCGTCGCGTACAAAAATCATAGCTTAAGATATTAGATAATTATAATTAAACTAAGTAGTTGTAGTCAAATAAAAACACCACCACAAAATACAGTCAATTTAATTTCCATAATCATTTTAAATGTTATAATTGTTTTACCCATTTTATATTTGTGGTGGATGATCGCCTTGTATAATGAAATTAGGTTAACATTCTTTAGAGTAGGATATAGTTTAAGCAAATGCCTCAATATGAAGTAATAAATTTCCCTCAATACACCAAAATACGTCTTACATTAATTAATAAGATGTTAAATTTATATTAATATAAAAATATATGTCCAATTTTGGAGTAACTTAATAAATACAGAAAGCATTCGATGTACGTGCGTGCTTTGTCTTTCCTGTGGGATAACACTATTGTACAATTAATTCTTTGTTTATATTGATAGTAATAATTTATACGCTGGGGCTAATCTAGTTGCGAAACTTTTCAGAAAAATGTGCGTTTTTAAATATCTTTTGTCAAACATTATAAGCATTGATTAAAGGTGGTTTTTAATTGTCTATATCTAAAAAAAGGTTTAGACATTAAAAACATAACATTATAATTACTATACAGTATAAAATATCGATTTATTCAATTCCTAATATTCGTTCACTCTCTCTCTCTATATGTTTCTTGTTCAGATTTAAAATTGTTAATAAACATTTTTTTATACATTCAAATACAATTGTTTAAACTTGAAGTGGATGACACTTGATGTTCAATCAGTTTTTAAAAATTAATTCATTAATTAAACTGTGACAATTTGTAAAGCACCATCTATTGAGAGCTCAGGCAAAAAGTTCAAAGGATCCTATCTATGCAATGACTTAATGAAGTTATCATTAATATTGTCGGAATTAATTTTAATTTTTTATATTATGTTTTGACACAGAAAAACAAAAGCCACATTTTTTATCAACAAACACCATCCCGTTGTGGTTGTGATAATAATAAATGAAATTAAACTATTAACAAAGGCTCGTGACATCTTTTAATTGAATTATAAATGACAATTGTACTATGCTATCATGTGTTGAGTGTGTGTCATGAATGGATAAGTTTCTTGAAATGCCATTGTAATTAAGAATATGTATTTTTTGCACTCCTCGACGTGATTTTTTTATGGCTAAAAATTGTTTTGGGGTATAAATAATTACAACCTTTTTAATTTTTAACATGCTCTGTATTAGTTTTCAAGAGACATCGATATATTGTTATAATAATTGAGGTATATAGCTTTGTAATAAACATCGAATATTAGATAGACCGATGAACTGATTTAGATAATTTCTTGTCGTTTTGTATCTCTTATGATATGCATATTAGCTTGTAGATAAAAAATAGTGATCATAAAATAACCAAACTTAATAGGTTTAACTTTACAGTTCCAATGTAGCTCGTCGAATCCTAATTCTACGAAAGCAACGAAAAAAGAGATTATTTATTTTTACCCTTATAAAATTTGTGATTTGCATGCAAAGACGAAGAAAATTGATCAATCTGGCTTCCTTATTTGTTTAATTCTTACTATAAGCTCCCACTACAAGTGGACGAGAAGTACGACCTTGTTGTGAAAATTTTCAAATATTAATAAAATATTTTTTTTACAAATGCTCTCCAGTTCAAAAAAAATATCCAAACTTGTAGTACAAGACACTTCATGTTAATATAAGTTTGTCGCATATTAATATTACATATTTAGCAAAAACTCGTACAGCGCCAATTATTGAAAACATACGCAAAAGATTTGAAGGTTTCTTTCAATGTAAAGAGTTTAAGATGTTCGTGCCAGATGGCACTGGAATTGACTTTCAATTTTTTATTACTTGTTTTAAAATCAATTTAAATGTTAGGATTTGACACCAATGAAAATTATGTTCTTTATTACAGTGAACTAACAATGATGCTTTGTTAAGGTCATAAACAATTTAATGTTTAAAGTATTGTACCTGTAATTGATACTAAAGTTATTATAACAACTTAATTCTTTAAAATGTTTAAAACTTAAGTCCTAATAATACCGTTGTTCATTCATACTTCTCAATGCAATTTTGCAAAGAATTCACGTACAAGGGTAGTATAAATGAATTATTTATGACAACAGATTAGCTCCAGCTTGTTTTAGTCAATTTAACGCTAGTGTAACCAGTTTTTTAGTATTTTAGTATGATATAACATCAAATATTAAAACCATGTTTATATTATATGTCATGTCTTGTAAACGTTTATTTTTTATATTATGCTGTAGGATAAGTTTATTGTTCTAAAATAAATTCTAAAGATCAAAAATATTTTGTATTCGACTAAAATGGTGTAGTTTCAACTGGATCTAATTGTAAATAGATATATATTTCTGTTATAATCCAAGCTATTGGTAAAATTGTCGAGAAAAGCATTACGTGATAGGTTGATATTAATTCATATTTCGTCATATTAATTCATGTTTCAATAAAGTCATTGATATGTGACGGTGATGTTTTTTTAATATTAAATTTATAACTTTTCATTAATGTATCATATTTGGACCAGATTTTTGTGCGGCTATTTTGCATTTGTAACTCAAATATGTATTTGAGATGTTAATTAATATAATTTTCTATACAAATACTTTAGACTGCAATATCTGTTCTTACATGAATTGACAATATGCTTATTAAATATAACAAGTTATTTAATATTAACAATGACTATCTTTTTACTTTAAAATACTGTAAAAGAGTCTGGTTCAAAATTAAGGAGAAAAAAATTTCAATAGGAATTCCGTTTAAAATTTTTGTATAAGCATCTAGAGTTTCGATATACTTAATTAAACTCCTTTGTAGTAGTATTTGGAAAAGAGAGTAAAGGATAAGATTGTAATTGAATTAAGTCTTCTTCTATTATGCAATTAAATATAAATAAAACTAGGTTACATGAATTTGAAAGAGAAAACACTATATGCAGAAATTTGTCTTGGTTTCTTCGAACGGTGGACTGTCTTTAGTATACGTACTTTTTATATTTTTTTAATAATTTAAGTTCGTTATTATAAAATTTTATCATATACCTAGAATTTGTTGCAATTATATTTATTTACAATAATATTTACCTTAAGAATCGAATTTGCCCAAGTCCGTGAATTTAGTTTCATTTACAATTAATTGCATAAAAGAATTGACATAATATGATATTAAAGTGGGGTAGGTTTTACATCTTGACATTGTGTACGTGTTTACAATTTATTCCATTTGGGTGCATGGGCGTTTGCGTTATGGTTATTAAATATTATGGTAAAAGGTTAAAATTAACGGCGACATAAATTCACTATGAAAGCAAAAATTTTAAAATAATTTGCCAGCTACATATTTAACTAAAGCGTTTAAAAATAATTCATAACGTAAAGCTAATGTGTCAAATGTAAATATATTGTTGTACTTGGTGTTTTATTCGTATATAATTCACATTCTTGTTTGGCAATAAAACCTTTAGATCGATTATACGCATTTCATTTGTAAAAATTTCAACCCCAGGTTGGGTACACATATACTAGAACTTTAAGGGTTTGTAGGTTTACCATCACCGAAAGCATATGATGATTTAGAGACGAATGAAAAATCTATGTATTGGCCAAACTTCGAACTCGTGTTTGTTAACAAGAATCGGCCCATTGTTAATCACGATTTTTCTGAATTAATTATAATTAAACTAGTCTAAATATCATTTACAGTATATGCCTTTTATGTTGGTCTTATTTCAATGCAAACTTTCATTATGTTTTTAAAATCATATAGAAGTAAAGTAGCTTCATTTCATTCAAATTACATTCAGTAAAATCCGGTTAGCGCCATCTGTCCAAACAGGACGACATTTTTACGACAGTGTCCATAACATTTTTAGTCCGCTTTTTGAAGGCATATGGTTCAATTCATGCATAACATCAGGAAGTTTCAATGAAGACAGGAGGTGTTTCAATTTGAATCTTAATGATGGCGACATACATAAAAGTGGGTTTTTAATAAACTAAATTCTGAAAAAAGACGTTATTGTCTCCATATTAATTAACTTTTTCACTTATTCACTCAAGTTCAAATTTATGGCACTCTTCAAGAACTCAGTTTGGTTGGTCATTTTCCCCGCGCACTTCACGGCCACGCATCGGCTGGTGCTGGAGGTGTCCACGGGCGGCAGTGATCACTTTCCATCAGGAGACCCGCCGGCTCTTTTGCTTTTCATAATTATAGAAAAATACTAGTTTTTAGACTGCCTCATTGGTCTAGTGGTTAGCATGTTCGACTACAGACATAAGGTCCTGGGTTCGAGTCCCGGGTCGGGCCAATTCAAAAATCAATATTGAGTTTTCTATTAAGATTTTCTCAATATTTGCCTGAAGTTGGGAAGTTGGCGGTGCAATCCACCCCCGTGCCTCGGAGAGCACGTTAAGCCGTCGGTCCTGCGCCCGATCTCTCTCCGGTTGTGTCGGATTACCGTCACATCGGACTTGAGAGTGAAGGAATAGAGAGTGCACTTGTGTACTATGCCTGCCAATCCGCAGTGGAGCAGCGTGGTGGGTCTATGCTCTAAAAACCCTCTCTCTTCGGAGTGAGGAGGCCTGTGCCCAACAGTGGGACGTTAATGGGCTGCTACTTACTTACTTTACTTACTACTAGTTTTTAACTTATGAGTGACACTTAATTTAACACAGCTTTTTCATATATTAATTCTATAAATAAATTTTGTTAGCAGTTCTAGTATCTAAAAAATAATTGGACTAAATATTTTTTATATTACTTGTTAATAACACCAACAAAGCTCTGCGCTATCACTGCTATGGTCACATACAAAATACTATTTCTGGGTGCGCTTAAAAGCTTTGTAATCTTTTAAGGGGAATAACTCTTTGTCGAAAGCGAATCTAATCCAGGGCCTTAGATTTGCTGCCGACGAAGCTGACTATTCTATAAAACATCAATTACCGTTTTTTGCTATAAGACGCACTTATACATGTATAAATTAAAATGTTTGTCTTTATTTCAATTTAAAAAATAATAGCCATTTTAAAAAGCAGGAGTCAATACTGGTAGGTACCTCATTTTACAGAGATTGTGACTGTATCGACCTCATCTCAACGGAACAATATACTTTATAAAATATATATAAAACATCGTCACTGATTTGTCATACTTTAAAAGCGTACATATATAAGCGTAACTGGAGTACAATAAAATATATATTTGGATAAGTGTCCAGCTAGAACCCCATAATATGTAGTTTCCATAGTAACCCTAATCCTTTTAGAGCGTCAGAAGTAATGAAAACGTGTGATTTGCTAAAGTTTATGAATTATATTATATTATTATATTCAAAAGGCATAAATATATAGAATCTTTAGGCAACATTAATTATTTATGGAATATATACGCATGGCGTCAGTATTTTATAATAGTTACAGTCATCGCGTGGATAACTGTGTGAAGTTGTTAATACAAACGATAATAACTATCAAGGATGGTCTATCCACAGACTACTATTCTATTGAACACAGAATGAGCAGCAAGTGGTAACCACTTACCGATGAAGTAAACTTCTACTGGGCACTCAGGTATCTCCTAATGTTAATATATTTAAGGCGCCGAAGTGGTCAACTGGCGCAACACCCGCCAGATGACGATGATCTCCTTCTATAAACCCTCTCCACATGGCTGGAGCTTTCCTATTTATAGTGCAGTCAAAATCCATATACTTTGTCAGCCGAAGCCGTGATGCGGCAATGGTGTAAAGCGCAAAGCGATATGTCGTTGCAATGGGATATTTAAATCACCCATGCATAATGTTAGATTGATTACAGCAGACGCCTGGAGCATCTGGTAAGCGGACCACACCGCGTCGTTCGCGTATTTAAAGTCTTGTGTAGACTAAATCGTCGTATTGTATCCACCTGGGTGGAAATGTTTTTGTATAAAATATAGTAAAATGGTTGTGGAGCCAGATTAGTATTTGTTGTATAATAATACGCATATTCGGGGCCACACACTTGCACAGAGTGTCAACTTTCCGTGCTTACAATCCAACTAAAGCGTCAGCTTATTAAATATGCGTGCAAGCCACGGAAAGCAAGTGGGTTCTGCAGGCCACACTGTCTATAAGTTAGTCCGCAGTCTCGTTAATAAAGACCCCACCAGCGGCCCTCATATCATTTATTATTTGTTATATGCTATAATGTTAATTATTTTGTGCTAAAAGTGGTTCTTAACATACAACAATTCACATGCGAGCAAACCCCACATGATACGTGAGCGTTTATCCATCACTGCTACGCCAAAACTGACGCAACGCCTAGCAACATTCGATCGTGATGCCAGCACTACTGAGAGACGAAAGAAAGTATCTTCAGTCAGTAACAATCCAAAAACCACAGAGTACTGGCACTACTATACTGTCCTAGGCGTCCACAGCTATGGGAGGCTCACTGCCATACCCGAGGCTACAACAGGCCTGAAACACAACCCGTATCACCCCAAACATATATATAGTATTTTTGATTCTCCGAAGTCAAGGCAGAGCGAAGCTCACTGCAACACCGAAGTGCTACAGACCTGAAACCCAAACGTAACAACCAAAGCATGAATACATAACCAAAGCATAACTCAGTACGATGTCTTACACCACTTCACAAAGTCGGCCTCACAAAGTACTATTCAAGACACCATTATAAGCAGGAGTCGCAATCCAAGCCTCTCCGAAGGAAAGACAGGGATCAATATATATATATATATATATAGGCATGTCTGTATACCTCTTCCATATATATTTTTTTATGTAAGGACGTGTCCGTCACAAGATGGATAGGAGAACGAATAATTAATAGAATAAAATTTGTGAAAGTGATATTGAAAGGAGAGTGAATACAGGGAATATAGTAAATAGTGCTCTGCATGCCTTTATGAATAGCCAGATGGTGTCTCAAAGGGCCAGACTGGCTGTGCATGCAGGAATATTGGTGCCAACACTTATGTATGGTAGGGAAAGTTGGGTATGGCAGAAGAAGCACAAAAGTAAAATAAATGCAGTAAAGGTGAGAGCGTTGAGAAGTATGAGGAGAATGAAACTGAGTGACAAAGTATGTGATAAGAGAACGTTATGGTATAAAAGAAGTTATAGTGACTAAAATTGAGAAAGGTATGCTTAGATGGTTTGGGCACGTAGAGAGAATGAATGAAACGAGACTGACAAAAAGGATTTATGAATCAAGAGTGAATGGGAAAGTTGGAAGGGAAAGACCAAGGCGAACGTTCCTGGATCAAATCCAGGAAATTTTAAATAAGGGCCAAGTCAAGAGTACTTTAAACCGACGAACTTGTAAGAAAGGTTTAATGAGAATGATAGTAGCGAATGAAAGTGACAAGTTGAAGGACATGGTCTCTGCCTACCCTTATAGGAATGAGGCGTGGTGATGTGTATGTATTTTATACTAGTATACAATGAAAGAGTGAAATAAACTAATTCTATCTGTTATAGTTTCGCAAGCCAATCTCATATAATTTGGGACCTAACATTGAACCTAGGGATTGTACTTGTAGGTAAGAAGGTACATATGTATATATAAGAGTATTTGTCAATGATAAATAAAATAATATTACTACTGTATATTTCCTCTACGAACATAATTTGTTATTTATATATCCTTAATACTTACAGAAACATAGATGGATGTATGTGTTGTATACGTACCTTTGTGTAAATTTGTTTAATAATATGTATGACAACACTACTATTATAATATATAGATATAGCACCTACACCACCTATTTATTAAATTCTCACTTTTTTAGAGTTTCTGGAAGATCCCTCTTAAGCAATCTCTTATGCAAGCTGTTCTTTGCGTGCTAATTTTTATTTTAATTTTTAAATTAACATCAGTGGTGTATAAATAAATATAAAGGTCAGAGATATGACTATTAATTCTACGTAGCCGAAGAAGCCGTCACGATTTAGTAAATAAAACTTACGTCGTCTAAGCTTTTAAACAAAAACATGTAATCAGGTGGGCAACAAACAACCTGCGGTGGGCGTAAAAGTAATATAAAATAAAAATCTCTCGTATTTCCATATAATTTATTGATAAATGGTTTTAATTGTAATGTATTTATAGCAAGATATTTTAATACATATATATTAGCTAAAGTTGGTAACTGTATTGGTAACTTGTCGAAGAGCTGAAACGCTAATTTTCATCAAGAAAGTACGTCGGGTCAACCCTTTCAATATATACATACATATATGAACATTTATATCGCTTATCTTAATATTAATATATATTTGTAAATACATATAATATAACACTCATATATTAGCTACGATTATATTTTTCGATAACATCAAATATAACTTTTTAATCCTATCTTAACAATGTAGATAATTAGAATAAAATAAAAATATCTTAAAGTGTATATAGATTTTTTTTGTTTTTTTTTTATTTTTTTTTGTGTCATTAAACACGT
Organism: Elymnias hypermnestra; assembly: GCA_015832385.1. Taxonomy (NCBI): domain Eukaryota; kingdom Metazoa; phylum Arthropoda; class Insecta; order Lepidoptera; family Nymphalidae; genus Elymnias; species Elymnias hypermnestra. Next base: position 4,546,282 of record JACTOM010000069.1, on the reverse strand, counting down.
ATAGTTATATTTTTAAAGTAAAGTTAGTTCCTTTCTACTTTAATTATATATATAGTAAATACACTGATCGCAGAAATGATCAGAAGTAGTGGTTTATCAGAAGAACCGAATGATCTTAGGAATCACAGTATACTTTAATATTTGGAAAGTTATTTATAGTAGTAGTAGTAGAGAAAATGCATTCAAACATACAATAATTCTTAAGTTGATACACACGTCGTTCATATGCTTTATAAAATTGTGCATTAAAGTGTAGAAGATATGTGATTATAGTGTAAATAAAATAATTTTATTATATTTGTAGAAATCTTTGGGTTTGTGTAAATTCTTTAAAAACTACATACTATTATTTCGCGTGTAATATGTTATTTTGAGTCATCATAATAATCTTCGTAAAATTAATTACATACCGGCATTTCCCTCGTGTCCTATTTAATAATGTTGTATAGATAATATTTCAGTATGTATTATAAAGTGTATTAAAATATACGTCGAAATAGTACCTCCAAACTAATTTTAAATTTATACAAATATAATTCTTTTTTATATAAGTAATCGTATGTATAAATAATTAAAGGATCCATTTAATCAATTGACTTTCATAATTTAAAATGGATATACTACTGCCATTATACATGTACATATATAGCTATATATAGCTCTATATTCCTGTAAATTCCAATGTGGACATGGCACATGAATATTTTACATTCAAATTTTTACTCAATTGGTAATTCCACGAATTATATATAATATAGGCCCTTGAAACTAAATCTATCTTACAAACCTTATGTATAAGATTCAATAAATTGTAAATAATATGCACTGACAGTGATTTACATATTTTTCAATAAGGTGGACTAAAATCACACAGTTACATACAGACTTAATATGATAGGAAAATGAAAATAAAAGATAAATTACATGGAAAATTAAATATTCATGTTTCGTTTTGAAAAACGTCTAATTTCCCATTTCTCCTTGGAAATCTATATAATATATTGTATGTTACAGATCATCTTTATATCAAAATGATACCCACAATATACGCAATATAATATACTGTACCGAATATAACCGAAGTCAAACGGAAACCAAGAAGACAATTTTAAATGCTAATATGAAATATTAATACTATTATACATGTAGATACAGTATTAGTTTATGTTTTCGTTTATTTAAAAAAAAATACAGATATTTATATAGGTACGTCATCTCCTTAAAGCCACTATAAGACACGCAGTCAGCTGGAATACTATAAATTTAAAACAACGTAATTAACATTATTGAAAATATTTTAAAACCTATTTACGCCATTTTAGTCAACTTTAATCGGGCATTCAAACAAGTTTCACATTTTTCGAAAAGTTTTAAGTGTTATCTAAAAAAAGAACTAAATATTCCTTACTATTCTGTGTATGAAAAAATAAATACATATCTATTACAATAACATTATGCGTAAAAAAACATTTAATTCAGTGCATATATAGTGTATGTAATAAAAAGAGTAATTAATTAATAATGAATATATAAATAACATGCAATGTTTTAAGCTGTTTACTAAGACGGAATACAATACAATAAATGACAGACACCTTTTTGTATATTGCAAAGAATCAACAAAATTTGGTAGGATATGATTTTAAACAAGTTAGCTATAATTTTCCATTATTAAATTTTTGCATCACTATCATTTTCTTGTAGACAAAGAAATTAGAAACACAGTTAAGAGTTTTTTAATATAGTCTTTATACAATGAAAATCAGAATACAAGTCTACACATACGAATAGGTGAGTTAATGCCCCACGGTACAAATGTAACATAAATTCAACACTACACTGATTCAATATTAGAATTGATACATAGTCACAAACTGTCAGTTTTTGCCCCATATATTGAAAATTATTTGTGTAAATGGTGTGACAGAAAAACTCGTTGCACTATTTAAGGGAGATTATTTCCGGCAAAGATACGTATAAAGAAGCCAGGAGTGCCAAAATTTCGGATCAAAAAACATGGTGAAATAAGGTCTACAGTAGAACGTCGGGGCTCGCCGGTATGGCGAAGGGGTAGTGATTATTCTTTAGGTTCCGTCTTCTCCCCGTCGCATTGGGCAGGGGTAGCGGGTGTAACCTCTCCGTCGAACATTGGATTCTTCACTTCAATAACGCCTGTCTGAAAACCATAATCATTTTATATATAAAAGGGTTTCTTCATTTCATACATTATCTATTTTAGAAGACATTTGGAGTGAGCTATATATATATAAAAATCAATTGCTGTTCTTTAGTCTCGCTAAAACTCGAGAGCGGCTGGACTGATTTGGCTGATTTTGGTTTTGAACTACTTGTGGAAGTCCAGGGAGAGTATAAAAGGTGAGTAGATATGAAAAAATGCTTAGAATATAGTAACCACAAGTATTTTATTAATAATTGCAAATTCGAACAAGATTTAAAAAATTACAATATAATAAGTAGGCAGCGTGAGCTGATAGCTGGAACTGAAATGGAGTTTGACCTAAAAAGTAACAACATGATCGTAGATTTCTAAATACAGAAGCTAGAGATAAAATTGATAATAATACTTTGTAGAAATATTCCTCAGTTTCAGAAAGCTTAATACTTAGGCTATATAGAAAAAGAGTTCAGGAAAGTCGCCTGGCGTTGTTTCTCATTTCGTTTGTTAGTATTAGCATATGTTATTTTTCCTTACAGCAATATGTAAGACATAACATCACAAAAGGTTTTTTCTGTTAAACGAGTTTTGTTTTTACACGCAAAACAAGAGAGTCTAAAGTAAATATAGTGAAGCATTTTTTGACATTATAAATATATATATATATATTAAACGATCATTATCTCAACTGGGTCAGGGGGTACACATCTTTGTCTATTTGTCCGATAGTCATAGTATGGTACACGGGTATGCGATCCCGGCTCCCCGAGCTATTACTGAATCTTCTCAGTCTTCCGAGTCAGTAATATCCTACTACCTTATATTTTCCTTTCTCTTCCTTACAAAGTTCCTATCTTTTTGACCCGTTCCCCCCATTTATTCCATTTTCCTACCCACTTCCTGCCAATCCAAGGTGTACCGTGCTGAGGGACTCATGGCTAGGGGCATTTGCCTAGTCGCAAGCGGTGGCCTTGGGATCGGGCGAACCCAGAAATAGGCTAGCCTTATTCTGGCATGCGGGGGTCTGCCAGAATGTACCTATGTTCCTTTGCTACTCGTGAGAACGCAATGGTGATATTATTACATTCCAAAAATGGCGGCGATGAGATTCGCAATCCATCACGTCACGTTCCTAATGGGGGCGAAAAGCGGGCTACCGAGAGCCGCTTTGCTACTTTGAATGTAAGAGGAGGAATGAATGAAAAGATTGATGAAGTATGCCAGATGATGCATGATAGGTGCATAGATGTACTCTGCGTGAATGAGACAAAGAGGAAAGGATGTGATACCACGAAACATAGCCCTTACACAGCTTACTGGTCTGGTGTAAGCAGTGATAAGAGAGGCTGTCAGGGAGTTGGTATCATACTTTCCGAAAGAATGGATGATTGTGTGAAAGAAGTGAAATACGTGAGTCCTAGACTCATCTGGATCAGGCTAAAAGTTGGACTTACTCGGATCTTTGTCTTGGGTGCTTATGCTCCGACGGATCTGGGCACCAGAAAGTCCAATAAAGCCCAAAAAGAAATAGATGAGTATTGGGAAAGTGTGAGTGATACGTTGAATGAATGTGAACCGAATGAGCGAATAATTATGTTAGGAGATTTTAATGGATGGGTAGGTGTGAAACGTGATGGATATGAAAGGACTCTTGGTATGTTTGGTGACAAACGGGTGAATGAAAATGGACGAAGTTTGCTTGGAATATGTGTGGAACATAGTCTTTTTGTGGCAAACACTATGTTTGAGCACAAGGGGATTCATGTGTATACAAGGGAAGAAGGGAATGCTAGAAGTATGATTGATTTTGTAATTGTGGACGAAAAACTGAAGAAGAAAGTTCTAGATGCTCGAGTATACCGCGGGGTCGACATCGATACTGACCACTACCTGGTTGTTGCCCGAATCGGTGGTCTTTTTAATCGGTGGCGCCATAGAAAGAAGGAAACCTCGAGCATTCTTGAACGAATAAAAGTGGAGAGATTGCAAGAAGAGGATGTTAGAGAAGAATATCTGAAAAATTTGAGTGGGCGATTCAAGAGTGAAGACGAAGGAAATGAGATTGAAAGTTTATGGAATAAATTTAAAGATGGAGTGGTTGGTGCTGCTATTGATGTATGTGGCGTGTCTAAAAGGAGGAAAGGTAAGAAAGAGAAGAATTTGTGGATGGACAAAAATGTTCAAGCAGCTGTGTGTGAAAAGAAGAAAGCTTGGTCCGATTGGTTGGCTACAAAAGCGAACCAACGAATGCAAAAGGCAACGAATGATGACGTAAAAAAGGCAAGAATGGAATACAAAAGGGTGAAAGTAATCGTGAAAGAAGCTGTAAGAAAGAAAAAAGAAGAATACAGTGATATGTATGATAGGAGACTTTCTGATGATTTTCAGTCAAACAAAAAGTTTTTCTGGAAATCAATACAATTTGCCCGAGGGAGATCTACTTCCTCGGAGCTTTGTAAAATCAGAAGTTTAGATGGAAGTTTAATAAAAGGAGAAGAATGGATATTGAAGAGATGGAAGGATCATTTTGAAAGTTTGTTTGAAAGAAATGAAGCAGAGGTAAATATGGCCTCTGCGGATAGCAATGAATGTAAGACAAGTGATAGCGAGATTAGTATGGATGACATCATGAAAGCGATAAAAGGTATGAAATCAGGTAAGGCTGCTGGGTATGACAGAGTGTCAGTCGAGATGCTGAAGGCTGGCCGCGGGATTGTGGTAGCTCAGCTGTACTGCCTTTTCAATATATGCTGGGAGAAAGGTCAAGTCCCAAGAGATTGGAGCAAGGCCGTAATTGTCCCTCTATATAAAGGAAAAGGGTCACAGCAGGAGTGCAAAAATTACCGCGGTATCAGCCTTCTTAGTGTCGTCGGCAAATTGTATGCAAAGATATTAATTGAAAGGGTGATTAATGAAACTGATGGGAAAATATGGGACGTGCAAGCGGGATTTAGAAGAGGAATGGGATGTACGGATCAGGTCTTTTCTTTACGGTGCATAACTGAAAAATGTTTGGCTAAACACCAAAAAGTTTATTGCGCGTTCGTAGATTTAGAAAAGGCCTATGATCGAGTGGTGAGGAATGAGCTGTGGTCAACGTTATCTACGTATGGGGTGAGCGGTTGTCTGATCCAAGCATTGAAGTCTCTCTATGAGGGTTCTAGTGCCTGTGTCAGAATAAACGGAGCGTACACGGAGTGGTTTCCTGTCGAAAGAGGTGTTCGACAGGGATGTGTTGCGTCACCATGGCTGTTCAACCTTTTCATGGATAAATGTTTGACAGATTTAAAAGAATGTATGTATGGGTTAAGAATGAATGAATTAGTCATCAAATGTTTACTCTACGCTGATGATCAAGTAATACTTGCGTCATCCGCTAACGAGCTTCAGGAGATGCTAAATATTATGAATGAAGCTTTGAAAGGGAAAGGAATGAAAGTGAATGTAAACAAAACGAAAGTTATGCTTTTTGAACGAGATGAATCTATGATGAATGGCAATATTTTGATAGATGGGGAACAAGTGGAAGAGGTGAAAGAATTTGTATACTTGGGATCTAAATTTACAAAAGATGGAACATGTGACAGTGATATCGAAAGGAGAGTGAATGCAGGGAATATGGTAAATGGTGCTCTGCATGCTTTTATGAATAGCCAGATGGTGTCTCAAAGGGCTAGACTGGCAGTGCATGCTGGAGTGTTGGTGCCAACACTTATGTATGGTAGTGAAAGTTGGGTATGGCAGAAGAATCACAAAAGTAAAATAAATGCGGTAGAGATGAGAGCGTTGAGAAGCATGAGTGGATTAAAACTGAGTGACAGAGTGAGAAATAGTGTGATAAGAGAACGTTGTGGTATAAAAGAAGACGTAGTGACTAAAATTGAAAAAGGTATGCTTAGATGGTTTGGGCATGTAGAGAGAATGAATGAAAGGAGACTGACAAAAAGGATTTATGAGTCAAGAGTGAATGCGAAAGTTGGAAGGGGAAGACCGAGGCGAACGTTCCTGGACCAAATCCAGGACATTTTAAATAACGGCCAGGTCAAGAGTACTCTAAACCGACGAACTTGTATGAAAGGTTTAATGAGATTGAAAGAAGCGAAGGAGATATGCAAGGATCGTGGCAAGTGGAAGGATGTTGTCTCTGCCTACCCCTATGGGAATGAGGCGTGATGCTATGTATGTATGTATGTATTATCTCAACAAACTTTTGTATTATTTACTAGCTGTTGTAAGCGGTGCTACCCGCGTAGTTCTCGATCCATAGTTCTTAGTGAGTTTACGTCGCGATAGAAATATGTATTCCTAATTTCGAATCAATCGGGATCCCGCAGTAAGTTATTTAAAATACCCCGATCTCAAGAGAATATGTGAAATCCGTGCTAAGCGAGAGTTAACTTCGCGAAGGGAATATGTATGCAGTATTTATATAAATCGTGCGAATACTTTTGGCGATTTCATAATGACACCGTGGCTATTCAATTTGACTAATGTTGTCAATTGTATCATATGTTTATCTATGCTACATCTTTACTTGAGTATATATATATATATATATATATATATATATATATATATATATATATATATATATAAGTTGCAAAAAAATGTAAAAGCCTAAATAGTTAAACTAATTTTGCTTACAGTAGCAAATCCAGGGCATTCGTAGACGGTGTAGTCGCCTTCTTCGTTCTCTTCCTCGGATTCCGGATCAGACACTGAGCCATTGTGATCCATGCCGTTCCTTTAAATAAACTCAATACGTTTTAATATATTGTATTAAACTTCTGATACAGACAAGACAGGGTGTTTAAGTTTTTGCCGCCTGTCTTTATCTAATTAGGAGTCTGCGTTAGATAAAAAATCGATGCCGCGCCAGATACAGTGGGATTGAAAGTACATCTCACGCCCAGGTCGAAGTTGAAATAACTATACATTTGAAAAACTGTATTACTGTGCATTATTGTATTATCTTTAATTCAAATAATACTTCTTAACAATCATGTTTAAATTAACGATGGTTTTGTATACATATATCCCTCTGTCCTATTGTTTCGTATTTGTCGAACAACGTGGTTCTGGTTCGTTCCCTGCTTGGGGAGCTTAACTTGCTTGAATAACAAATTATTACGTAAACGTTATATTTTTAAGTAGTTATGACAATTTCCAATTTAATTGTATTAACAGGTCAGCAATCATTCATATAAGATTACTCTAGAGAATTCATGGCCTTAGCTCATATGTATACAGTAATAATAATTCGTTCGTCAAAGCGACGCTGAAAAGGACCGACGCCTGGAAAGATATTATCTTTAATAGCCCTTACAAGGTTCATTGCATGGTTAATAACTCCTGATCAATAAGAAAATATGTTATAAATTTTCTATATAAGTTTTTTTATTGAAATTAAATGACTTCTAAGGAATTAGAAAATGTTCGATTTAAACCCAAAAAAAAATATTTTGATAGAGTTTATCGATCTGACATATCAACTGCAATATATCGTCGTCGTCGCTTCAATCGATGAACGTCCACTGCTGGACATAGGTCTCACGTAATGACGTCAACAAGGCCCGTTTTTGAGCCGCATGGCTTCAGCGGCTACCGGCGACCCTCTTTATATCATCGGTCCACCCTGTGGGGGCCTACACTGCGCCGTCCGGTGCGGGGTCGCCACTCCAGCACCTTCGGCCCCCAATGTCTATCGGTCCTTCGGACTATTTGACCCGCTCATTGCCACTTCGGGTTCGCGATTCGTAGGACTATGCCGGTGACTTTGGTTCTACTACGTAGAGAAACACCGAGCATAGCCCTCTCTATTGCACGCTGAGTGACTCTCAGCTTCCGCATGAGGCCCATAGTCAGCGACCATGTCTCAGAACCGTAGGTCATCACTGGTAACACGCACTTATCGAACAGTGCAATATATTATATGCGCCAATTGTACACGACGTTTATATACTTGTGTATATTTAAAAAAATTGGGGTATGGGGTTATAAATAATTAATAAAATTGAGGAACCCAAAATTTTTTCTAGTACCTTATTATGAAGTTAAAGTTTAAGTTACTTCCCCAACGTCGATGTTATTAATAATTTATAAAATAAAATAACTAGTATAACTAAATAAACTAGTGTTTCAATAAGAAACTTATGCACGATTTCACGAACCTCCTAAACTTTATCTCTTCCTAAGGACAATTAGAGGCCAGGTAGGCATAGATTGTAAATCTAAGGATCTAAAATATTGGTCTAATGGGGCATAAGAGTTTTTTACAAAACGATAAGTTGTATTATAAAATCAACCACACAACCAAATCTTCATCAAGGCTGAGATAATAATATACAACTACTATTACTTTAAAGAAAACTTAAAATAGAATTGACATTACGTAAAAACTTCAAAATTACCTTTCCATGGCGATAATTTGTTGCTTCTGATGCTGATAGTGGTACATATGGGCGGACTGTGCTAGCTTCCTATCACCGGAAGCGTCGACGTTTGGTCCAGTAACACCATATGCAGGATAGTCAACGTCGGCGGCAGCTTTTGCTTTCTTCGAGAGGCTAATATGAATGAATTATACATTTTCATTGATCGTACCTCGTACTCGTAAAATGGGATCAAAAAGTAGAAATGACTAGATTAGTAATAATCAAAACTTTTTTATATAGATAAATAGCCGGATAGAAAAGCACATGTTATGACTGCTGTTAAAAAAGTTCCGTCGCCTTTTACACACATTTTTGCGGAACCAGAAATGACTCTGGTTATTCCGCTCAATAGTCCGTCAGTGAAAAACATATATGTAATAAGTGATGGTACATATAACAGGTTTTGTAGTATGAACAGATATTATAAATTTTCTACTTTGTTCAATAACTGCGCCAATTTTATACAAATTACCAATTCGATATGTAACTTTCTAAACGAATGGAACTCTGGTTGTAGCAGCTGGTTTTGTCTTGAAAACCATTCTAATCTCCTTTCCATCCAAACTTAATTCCGTTCAGACGACAAAACGGCACTTTTATAAATAAATACATCGAAATGGGATGGTACCGACCAAATGTTAACGAATTGATTATTTGAAACTGTACTTCAATTTAACGATTATAAGGTTTTTTTTAATTTACAATAACTTCATCCATCGCCCGCGTTATATTAAACAATTTGACGCTGATCTAATTATCAAGAACCTCAAAATGGGATTGCTCATTTTACGGAATGGATTTCACGAGTAAGTCAAAAAGTCAGAGCTATATAATGAACCTGTCATCATTCTCAAATCAAGCTCAATAAATTTTCCACAATGCAGTCATGATGGAACACAATGGTTATGCTTTGCGTAGATTTTCCGCTCCTCCTGCCTCCTTCTTAAGTTTCCGTGACGCATCTTCCAGAGTACCAGGGTAGGTTGTGTTTACCGATTCTCTAGTGCTCAACAAAAGGGTATGGAGGGTATCGCTGTGTTTTAGTGGATACTCTGCCATGCCAGCGAGTCCCACACCCCGATAAGATTTTAGGTCTGATCGAGGTGTGTAAAGGCATTTCCCAGCGTGAAAAAAATAAGCTAAACCGATACCCACAAACAAAAATGAAATATCGCTGATTTTTTAAAGAAAAAAATATATGTATATCAATAGGTATATCAATAGGTAAATTTCATCAAAGACAAAATTTATTAAAATATCTTTTTGCCAAACCAATATAAGTGCGGATCAATTTCACTATCACATTCCTTCACTCTCATAGTCCGACATGACGGCAATCCGACACGACCAGAGAGAGAGAGATCAGGCGCAGGACCGACCGCTTAACGTGCTCTCCGAGGCACGGGGGTGAATCACACCGCCAACTTCCCAACTTCGGGCAAATATTGAGAAAATCTTAATAGAAAACTCAATATCGATTTCGAACTGGCCCGACCCGGGACTCGAACCCAGGCACAGCTAGTACTTTTTGTCATTTTAAATAAGAAGTTCAGATCTTTTGAAATATTCTATGTCAGCTTGCGAATTTTAATTTCTTTTGAAGCTATTGCCCATATTTACGCTTCACTTCATTGCGTGTTTATTTTGCAGGTGCTGAAAAAGGGCGAGCCTACTTTGCATAACCAACAAAAGGCTCTTGTAACAAATTCTAATTTTAGACCAGTGACGATATTGGTTCTATTAATAAATTACCTTTACAACCCCTATTTAAAACAGAATGGTGATGAAATTTATTATAGATATCTTGTTATGTCATCAATAAAGTCTATCCATATTATGATAAGATACCATTTGCATTGACATACACTTACTTGAAATTGCCTGCGGTGTTATTCGCGTAGTTCTTGCTCCTATACAAATATAGAAAAATCCTTTCTAAAGTGAGCGTCTACGCCGCCAAAGGAATACGTATGCTGAATTGAAGTCAATGTGGCGAGTAGTTGTTAACTCCTCATAGTAATTGATTGTTTTCACTTATGTACACGGTTTCCGAAAACCGTGCTAAGTGAGCGTCTACTTTACAACAGAAATAACTATGCCTATTTCAAGTTAATCGGTCTTATAATTTCGGAGATTTTGTGATGAGAATTTAATATCTCGTTTATATAAATATACAAGTTGTTCCTTGCGTATTTCTTGGTCTTGTGGAAATATGGCGAAATCCGTTGTTAGAATTTTCAGTCAATTGGGCAAATACTCGTATATATCTCGCATAAGTGATTGCTTTTCTGGGATTCGACTGACTTTCTTTTGTCTTAACTATGAATATTGAATTTAAATTCGAATTGGTGAAATTAGTAAATAAAATAATTAATAAAAAATATCACTTGGCGACTGTGCTTGCAATTTATGTATCGACATCGACATTTTATAATACAGATAATATTTAATATATCAATAATGAATGTGCAACGGGCATTCTGTCGCATAAAGTTAAAGCATGTGATGATAATTAGGTAGAATTTTTAATGGAAACTCCCAGGTGGCTTGATTTCAACTGTCGTCGTTGTATTTCAACCAATTTACAGAAAACCTTGACAAATTATACCTTGAGAAACTATATATACACAAAACTTCCTCAAGAAATATTCTACGAGTTTCTGTTAGTGGTAATCGCATGAAAATCCGCTCAGCATTTTTTGAGTATAACGCGAACAGAGAAACAGGCAGCCAAAGGTGGCAGAGATCTTTGTTTTATAATATGTAACGTTTTGTGTTGAGTACGTGGACGAATATGTGCCAAAAATAGAATACTAAATAGATGAATTTTAAATATTTTTTTACAAGTTGAAAGGAACGTACAGATAGAAAATTCAAATATGCGGAAAAGCAGTTTAATTTCATTTGCAGTAGACAATTTTTGACAGTAAAAAATGTACTTAAGACCTTCTAGATAAAAAGGTACTTTTGTAAATTAATTTTGAAATGTTTGTCTTTCCCGTATTATTAAAAATGAACTGATTTTACCATTAGTAACCTCGAAATGAATTTATAAGCTTCGCTTTGCAAAATATTCATTTATGAATATGAATAAATACAGTAAAAGTATTTGTTTGTAGTGTCACAAATTTTGTTTTATTAATAAGTACCGATATGTTTTTTTAGACTATACAAACTAATTAAAAACAATTTTTGTTTTTGTTTTCTAGCCGCCTCTTTGTTAATCTTTAAAAAGGTTAGATCGACGTTAACGAGAATTACTGACTGGTTATAAAAAGTAACTCTAGCCAGTTATATTATAATGAAAAAATTAATGAATATGTCTAAACCGCTGAAACAAAGTACGATCAATTTTGGTACAAAGGTGATTCGGGCTTTGTGGAAGGACATCTTAATAAATATCATTCTGTCGTAATTTCGTGAACATAAAATATAAAAGGGTAATTGCAAGTTAGTGAACTAAAGTAAGCTACTGCCTGTTTTCTTATTCCCACTACTGGCTCCTCAACTATAGGAGAGAATTTTTACACCATACACTACACTGCAACTGTATCGACCTCACTCATAAGTACTTAATATAATTTATTCTTTATTATATATATAAAATATGCATAAACCATCGTCTCTCATCTGACAAGGTGTAAAGGCATCGCTGGAGTATAATAAATATATATATTTGAGCATGTGTGATCGTCCCCCTAGTTAAAAACCACAAATGTTTTGTTTTCATAGGAACACAAATCCTTTTAGAGTTTCAGAGGTAAAAAGAAGGTGAGACTCTATCATCTCAATATTATATCCATAAGGCATTTGATATAGTAATTTCAGGAAACTTTAATTATTTGCCGAATAATATCCATTGGGTCGGTAGGTTTTTGTTTTAATAAGATATCATTACACGGATGACTGTGAGATAGTGTTACGATAAATAATAATAGCCACAAAGTAGGGTCTTTCAACAGACTTCTTTTCTCATATAAAAATAAACAGTAAGTGGAGTAACCACTTAACGCTAGAGGAATCCCTACCATGGGCACCCAGGTACCTTCTAATACTATAATAAAAATAAGGTACCCAAGTGGAGCTCTGACCCATGCTGTGAGTCCCCCTCCCTGGTGAAGGGATTCCTGTTCATAGAGCCCCTGTGGTGTATGATATTTCAAAGGTTCTGTCATCGGGACTAAAGCCCGGATATGTTTTATCAATATGTAGAGACAAGTCTCTAAGGTATATTCAAACGAGACATGCTATAAAGTATTTTTTTATGTTACGTTTAATAGAAATCTGAAAGATTGTCCCTAATTGGCGAACACTTCACCTGTGAGCAAGCCCACAAGATCGGCGTACCTTTGTCAATCCCTGCTAGGCAGAAGCTCACGCGACGCCAAGCAACATTTTGTCTTGGCTCCAGCACCACCGATAAACGATGTCGACGCTTATAGCGCCGGATTATCAGTAACTTTTCAGAAACCACAATGTATTAGCACTACTTTAGTGTCCTAGGCGTCCAAAGTTATGCGAGGCTCGCTGAATTAATCAAGGTTATTACATGCCTGAAACACAATCTGTATCACCCAAAACAACTACAGTAATTTTGGTTATCTGCCGTCAAGGCGAAGCGAAGCTCACTATAGCACAATGGCCACAGGCCTGAAACCTAGCCCTAACAACGCACAGCCTGAGGAAGCCTTTGAGCGAGGCTCGCTGTAAGGATCGAAATCAATACAAGCCTGAAACCCAAGACGACCCCAGTAGGCACTAAAGTAATATTCAGTACGATGTCTTACACTACTTCGTAGAGTTCAGGCTAATTTCAAGTGTCGAAACATTATAACAGTGGACAGTTAACGAGACATATCAGGTTAACAAGTTAGGACTGCTACCAACGAGTACATCACGACGGCACGCTGAAGTATACGGAAATGATGATGATGAAGCATTATTAAGTTAAAGCGAAACGTGGCTCGGTTGGCTAAACTTCTACATGCGAATATTTACGTAGCACATATTATACACAGGTATGTAGATTTGTATATAAAAAAATCTTCTGCTATTGTATTGTATTATGGTTTTGATACTTACGTGTACCATCCGAATGCAAATCCCAGAATTGCTACTGTAAACGCAGCCCCAACAGCTGCGAGGAGTATGATTCCATACAGGGATTCAACTGGGTCTGCTGTAGATGCGTCCAGAACATGGATGTTATGAGGCTTGGCAGTACCATCGGGACCTTCTGGTGTGCTGTATGTAATAGCTGAATATTTATTACACGAAAAAAAAGAGGCACCATTATAAAATGTGGTAGTTACTATGTTCATTATTTTAGTGTAAATAATAAATGAAAGAATGTTACGCCTTCTATAATTATTTAGGTGTAGTTTTCTGACTATTTTAAGAGTATTAACTGACTGTTGTTACGTTGAACTAGTGTTAGGTACATTTTTAACGGTATCTCAGAAGAAATTAATAATTACCACAATTTAAAATGTTGCATGTTATTGCATAATATTCAAATCTAAATTCACTAAACTAGCGGACACCACTGTGTAAAGAAAAAATTAGGATATTCCAATTCTCTGCCAACTAATCAAAACCATATTAGTCAAAGCCACAGATGCAAATATTTCATCTTTACTGATTTCGTTTGATATTCAGGATTTTAATCTATACGCGGTACTGGAATATAATTAAGGTAATATATATATCGAAATACCTTTTAGCTTACAGTTGGTATTTTTGGGAATCATTTTATTTAATACACAGCTGACAGCAGCGTATGCACTAGTAAACGGTGTCGATTAATTGACAGAAAATATTCTTAATTTAATGTAAACAGCATAAAATCTAAACAAAGTTACGCCACAAAGTCTATAAGATCTAGGACCAACTATGTACGTTTTGTAATACCGTATATCTTTTATTTTCGATAGCAAAATAACGTCAACGTGCGTTTAAGAACATTGTAACACTCTATTGGTTTTGTGGTTTAAAGAATATCTCAATATTCTGTGATAAATAATAGTATTTTGTCATTTAACTTTCATGTTAGTTTATTCGTAGTGTGTTGAAACTGTCAACAGCAAGTACGATTAAATGCGGCAGCTTCAGTGAGGTTTTCATTAAAACGAGCTCATATAAAAAGCCACGTTTTATTACAGCTTCCCTTTATTAAACTGTAAACCATTTTCGTCAGCAATCTTCTTTGGCAAACAATATTATAAAATTTATTTTACGTAGACCTTGAATTTCCAAAAATAATTTTGTAAATTCAAGATATAATTAAATATGTCTATCTTTTGGACCATCACGGCTGCCTTGTAAGTTATTCATCATTGAATGATTACAACTTTAATAATATTATATCTATTGGGGTAGTGAGAACGAATATGGATTATTGTAGTTTTTACTATGAAATAATGACAGGAAAGTTTGTCTTTTAATCGTACTTGTGTCAGTTGTTTAGTGACATGCTAAATAATAAATAAAACTCCATGTTGCTGAAAAAGTGTTATCATGCAACCTGATGCGTTAAAGCGAAACGTAAGTTAAGCAAATCCTTCGTTATGTCTGATTGGTAATAGTAAAAAAGGATTCATCTAAAACTCAGTGCAAATTATGACCTGCTAAAAAATATTTGTTTTGGATGTCTGTAACAAAACAATTTTATATTTATTGCACAAAACTGATTGCTTCCATGCTACTAACAAGGAACTCGGGGTGGATGACTAGGGCACTCAATAAGTGGTAAAATATTTAACATCACCTCTCCTCGAGATCATTAGGGCGATTTATTTTCAACCAGCGTAGATTAGTTGGCAGTAACGAGACAGGTATACGGTAGTCCTTATTAGACCTGTAATTATTCCGCTTACTACTGATTGTTTACATATTCAATACTTTAAAATTATGTATTCGTAAATATAGAATATAAAATATTCAGCTAGACACTGTCAGAGCTAATCGCAGCGAGATCTAGAATTAGTAATGCGTCTACTTTGTTTTTTCGATTCTTACTGTTGGACAGAAAATGACAATTGATGAAATAGTTACTTCAATTTAAAAAAACAGTCTCTACTCTTATTCCTACGATTTTCTACTCAATTCCTATTATTAATTCACCTAGCTATGTATATATCTCGTTTAAAGTTTTAAACGTTTACAAAATACTTTTTTATAATACGTTTACAAAGTACTCAAGTACAAAATGAATATTCTTTAACACTAAATGTTAATAATGTTTTTTTTTTATTAACATTCGTTATTGAGATGTCATTAATTATTATTCGTATATATTTGGAGAAATTATAGGACACCGTCTATGAAAAGTTTATATTTTTTTATTTGAAGTGAGTGTAAGAAGTGCGTGCTAGATGGTGCTGGATCTGACTGACTGTTTTTTTATATTATTCGGTACATGTCTACTTAAGTTATATAAAATTTATCATTCTAAGTGTCCAATGCACGTGCCTAGAAAAATGCAGTCAATTGTATCCACACGTTGGGATTGAGAGCATTTATTTGCAGTGTTATACGCGAACTGAACAGGCACTCGTGCCATACCAACCCGTGCCGACATACCTTTTTTAACAGATAAATTTTTCATTTTAGAAATCTAAGCTCTTCTATTACGGGACTCAAATAGTTTGTTCAAATACCTTGTTTCTCGTAATAATTAATATATGATTAGATACATTGATGATTGATGGACATATTTATGTAATATTTTAGATTTTAAAATTCTATTCTATTTAAAAAGTACAACCGTAGTTGGAAATAATTTATGATTTCCGCACAAAGGCTTCAATAATCAATATTAAAATAATTGATTAGTACTATCATAAAGTTCTAATCATTGTGACTAGTGAAAATGCAGTAATTTCAATGAAGTTCTTTTTGTCTAAATCGTATTACATGAAAGAGCGTCGCAAGATTTTAATAGTATAGCAAGCAAAGGAATATTTTTTTTAAAGAAGCAATTGTTCTTCATGGGTATTTTAGGAAATAGGCGTTTATTTGACATGCAATAAGCCCCTTCTAGAGCGGAATATAAGTGAAATTATAGCAATCAACTAAGGAGATAAGTGTTATTATGCTTCTATTTATATATTTTATGTTTAAACATATATCTTACTAATACGCGTTCGTTCTATGCATCATGTATGCGTTAATTGTATTTATTTATTAATATAGTCTTAATATTAAGTTCTGGTATACCCATGTAATCAATACATAAGAAACTATCAAAATCGCTTCACCTAGTAAAGGGATAGGAAGTTCCACACTAAAAAATATAGTCGAATAAATTACGTCCACCTGGTTTTTGAAGTCTGTTAAAAATTTGTTGTAGAACAACTGTGAACTTCGATGCTTTTATATTTAAGCTAAAATTATTTTCTTATTTCTTTTAACAACTGTTAATCTCGATATTTTATAAAGTTTGAAAAAGAAACCCGACAATACAAATGATTTCAAAGCGTGCGTAAAAGAATTGCGTCCTGCATAATATAAGGCTTCCATAATTAGAAACTTTGTGCCCTTATATTGTCTATCACCTTGAACGGAAAGGCAATCTAAATTTTAAAATCACGGCTCAGTCAGTTAGTTTTACATCTTCGGAGGTAACTAATTATAACTAATTTCATACTTCGAGAGAAAGTGAATATACAAAAGAGAAATGTTAAGGTTGAGGAATTATTTTTGAGACATGTAATATTTGTTACATATTTGACAAAAAATTGTTAGTAATCAGATTTATACTTTAGTTACAATAGTAATATATGATTTTAAATATAATTATCCAATATTTTACTGAGTCCCTCAACAATTATTTAATTATGAAATTTCAACTACTAGCTGAACCATCTGTATATAGTTGGGACTTGTATTATATAGTTGACAGGAGAACTCATACCTAACGATGTCTCAATTAAATATCTTTATTGTTAACTCAAATGGAGGCTATTCTATATTTGAAGTAGAAAAAAATGAAATGCAAATCCAAAATCTGTGGAGTAGTTCCGGTTTATCGCGGTCAAACATTGAATTTTTAAAGCAGGTAGTTTATATATATATTTGCAATATATTTGTTTCTAATTATTCATTTGTATTACAAAATTTGAAGACCAAAATCTCATACTTTTAAAAGACATAATAGAGACCGCCTTTGCATGCTTGTTAAACTACTATTTATCTTTTCCTGTATTTTTTCATAATATTTATCTTAATACATATTAAAACATTGCTTATGCCCGCAGAAAAATTGAACCTCTAAACTCTAAATGACACAATTTAGGCCATAAAGTATTTTTCAATGCAATTTAAGCGCTACTTCGCTGCAAGCCGGAACTAGATTAATTTCACTTTTTTTGCGGAACTCACGAACAACAGATTATTTCAAAAGCCGGACATTTCATGCAGTATTTGTTGAAGCATTTAATAGGATTCAGAGATTATTAAGAATTCATTTTTGTAAAGGCTGTATAATATATAGCGATAATTTATATTAAACTTTATTATTTATATATTAATATGTGAAGCAAAAACTTTATACACATTTTTAAATTGCGCTGCCGGAGGAGTATGAAATTTCGCACACTCATAATTTATATAGAGAAGGAGTGCACAATGCTAATATTTGTTTTAAATTACCCATAAAACATTAAATCAATAAAATATATTACTCACACCACCACGTATTTGACACATACTCATATAGAGTATATATGTATTTGTCAATCGCTGATAGATAGTTCAAACGCCATAACGATATATTAGACTAGTTATATTGCGCTAAGCACTAACGAGGTTACATTAGAAAAGTTACTATGGTGATTAAATTTTCTTAAAAATGTTCTACGTAAATTTGTTCAATTTTTCTTTCATACGAACCTTCTTCTGAGTATAACAAACAGAACAATAAAAGAATTATCGAAATTGGTCAAGCCTCATTTTTATAACTTATACTTTTTTGAGTAGGTATAGTCTTTGATAAACCGTTAGCCGCTAGAATTATATTTTTTTATTGTCGTTTTTGACAATAAAACCTGGAAACATATAATTGAAATGAATAATGGTCTAATTTCGACCATTGATGGATATCCTAATGAAAACCGGATGGTACGTTAAATATAGATATGCTTTAATATAAACCCATGTTGTATTATTCTTAAGAGATTAATTAGAGTGGTGGAAGGAAATTTAGTTTGAATAAAATTGGAACAAATAAATAGATTTCGTACAAATAAATTTCACATTTCCTCTTAACTAAAGTTAAATAAAAGTCATCTAAACGGATCATAACAGCTATAAGTACAGCGACAAAATACGAGTCTATATTATATTGTACTTAGTTTTTGGTTCTATAACTTTTCCTGTCCAAGTATATTTTAGACATCACGAAATTTTTAAATAAGAATTGAATGAATAGGGTTTACAAAACACACGGTAAAAACTAATAATAGTAATGAATAAGTATACACTCAAAATGTTTTTACTTGAAATAAAAAATAATAGGCACAAGTTAAAGCTGAACTTAAGTGTGGACAAAATTTAGTATATATTTAGGTGACAGTATATATATATTTTGATAAAATTTTAATAACTATAGTTTGTAGATTCTTTTATTTATAATTATCTGCATAAAATTTATTCTTATAGGAGAAAAGTTTAATGTTTCTCAATTACGAAATTCTCTGTGTAGTCCGATTCATATCAGTATATAATATACCTAATTATACGAACATATAATATGTATTTCCAAGTTTGAAGTTGATTTTCTTAATGATCATTAACACTATTTCATCGACTATCAATAAACCATATTTATCGATTGAAATTATTAAAATATATTTTGTGAATGTTTTACATTAAAATTAGATTACTTCTGTCTGTCATCTTGATATTTCACATTTTTGAATCTTTTTATGAATATTATTTGGTGTTATGCATTTACTATTAGAAAGGAAATTTATTAATTCAATGCTCTTAAAAAGAAATCTAAAACCATGTAGTTCCTGGATGTATATCTACTGTGTGATATCGACCTCTTTGATAATATTTGCTGAAACAATTGAACGAATAAACAAAATTCAAAATTAATGCATATATATATATATACATATATATATAATATACATAATATTATAGTAACTCAAATTCCTTTTGAATATATTACATACAATCCAGTACGGAGCCTGTCGACGTGTTCGGCGATAAGGTTCTTTGCCTTACTCAAGTTAGGATTCTGCCTTATCTTGCGCTGATCAATTAATACTTTCGCGGCGCTGTAATCTTCTTCGTCTTTAGGTGTCGTTATGATAGTATTGCCTACAAAAAAAAATTATCATAAACCCCGGGTTATGTTTTACACCATTAAGTATAAATTAAAATTTATACATTATAATGGTGACGGTAAAAAGGACACCCGACTGTGTATTTACTGGGATCTGCTCATAACAGGACCGCTTATGATGAAATGAGAAATGGTTAATTGAGTAATGATTTCTTTTTCACGGGATTATAAAACTATGAGGATGACACCGCCGAGCACAGAAACAAAACTAATGATATGTTATTTACAGTATTAGTATACTGTTAATAACAATAATCTATAAAGGAGGGCATAAAAGTTGGCATGTTTAGGAATAAATAATTATCATATCGATATCTTCTGACATACAAGTAACAATGAAGTCAGCAAAGCCTCCAGCCAAGTGCTCAGTATAAATATTTTTTGTTTTATAATGGTCTACGTATAAACATTATTTCGCTTTTTCGATGGCCTCTCTAGTGTAACGGTGCCAATATTCGCTTCACAGATTCCTGGATTCGATTCACAGCAAGAATATAAAAAAATAGATTTTCTATAACAATTTCTCTAGGCCTGGACGCCTTGAAGACTTCGGCTAGTTGCCACTCTACCAGAAAAAACGTGTTCCCATGGAAAAAAAATTGCGTTCCGTTATGGTGCTATGTAGAAACTATTAGGTAAATTATCACTTTCCGAGTTAGCCCGCTACCATCTTAAGACTATATGATCACACTTAAGCAATTATCTGCCAGCAATCAATAAAAGATATTCGACAATATCATTTATTGATTGCTGAGTAAATAAGCATTGTTAAAAAGAAATTTCACTACAGTACCAGTCAAAAAGCATATGAAATATATCAAAGCGACTTGGTGTCGCCGATATGATGAGTACAAACAAGATTAGACGGGACATATTGGTATGACGATAAATTCTTTCAACAACACGGACATCCTTTCTATATGAATTAACGGACAAATTAAATGTGTGTCGTTAATATTGCGAGCGGCCTTGATACGACACTTTAAATGATGACAGTGAATTTAATAAGAGTTCGTATAATAAGTATTCTATATGTGATAAGTAATTCAATAATAATACAAGTGTTAAAGTTACTGTCTGTCTAATCAATTCTAATTACATGACTTAACTGTGGAATCGATTTATGAATCATGAATTTTGATACACACCTCTTTGTATCCTAACAATTATTAGCGGAAATTACAATCAACATTTAGTAAACATTAATTTTAATCAATCAATTAAAAATTATTTGTTCGAGGAAACTTTTACAGAACCTTTGAATCGTCAAATGCAATATGTTTCCAATATATTGTTTTCTATGTACGCCTGATGATGACGTTAAAAAAAAACTACTTCCAATCTACAAGAATGTTCCTGTGTGCCTTGCTCTGAGAAAAATCTTAAGAAACGATTAGTCTACTACTTAGTATGTAACTTACCCGATCGATCAAATTTTGCGAAATAGCCCTCTTCCAACGGTGTCAATGCAAAAGTATTTTTTGATTCACCAACGTCGCTTTCATGATTTTCCGTGTTATTCGTATCGAGGTCTTCATTTAAGTATTCGTCGGGAGCATCTTTTTTCACCAGTGGATCTTCAACATCCCTCAAAGGTGAATCGTCGAAGTTGTTAGGTTTTTGGGCCAAATACAATGGTGTGTCTGGTGGAATTTGGTCTAAGAATGCACGAACGTGACTGGGAAACAAGTTACTTTCAGCCCAGCGCGGGTACCCCATCTCATAAGGAACTGGTTCAATTTCAGGCAGTTCCATTTGGTTAATCATATTTATTTCCTATGAAAAAGCAAAAAAGAATTTGTACCATTGATATATTTTCGATTTTATAAAAATTAGTTACAACATACGCTTTGGAAGAATAGTGACCACATTCGAAAGCTAAATTCACACGTGGTTCGTTACACACATGAATTAAACCTATAATATACACATGATGACATTTTGTCGTAGTACAGCGTTGTTTTTGTCATCTGGAACATTTCATTTTTAAATTTTGAGTTAACACTTATTCATAATTATCTGGATTTTACGGCTCTTTACGAAAATGTAGAAAATTTTGGTTTGTGTGATTACTCATCCAAAGGAGTAACACAAGCTTTCAAATATATACCATGGATTTAAAGTCTTGAGCGTAAGTCAATTCTTAAGTGAAATTAAATTTTTAAACGAACGTAAGATACATATTGTCGTAAATAAGGTTTTATACGTGAATGAAATACCACTTGATTAAACATCATCGAAAGGATCCATGATAAATGTTTAATTGAATGATCTGTATTACATTCAGTGGTATTTGTACACTTCATTAGCTCTCCCCATATGAATAATAAACATGTTTAAATTATTATTACTTGCGTCATTCCTGACAGGGGTTATAAAAATAGGTCAAACATATTTTGGCTGATGTTAGCGCAAAAGGCTATAAATCCAATTTTTGCTGTGCTTAACAATGCTGCCTTTAAAAGGGTTCACATTACACATAGCTGACAGTTTAAGAGAACGTTTAATTAAAAGCCGGTGAAAAAGCAGGGCTAGAAAACTCAACCTTTACAAAACCGGCTGACTTGAGAGCTCTACAAAGCCGTTTCCGTTTCCCCTTTTGTAAAACTACGTGAATGTAAAACTTTTTTGTACATGTTTCAATGTACCCGCTAAATGTGCTTTAACATTTTTAAAATAGCTTACCTGGAGCAAATTTGACAAGTTTTATATTCATATTTATTTGAAATTTAAACATGTCAACAAAATTGAAGTATGTGCTGTGCTTCAAAATAAACACTCTTAAGGTTATTCGGCAAAATGTTACGTGTTCAATGCAAAAATTCAAAATTATACTATTGCATCATATTAAATACAACCGGATTTTAGTTAGTTAGTTAGTAGCAGCCCATTAACGTCCCACTGCTGGGCACAGGCCTCCTCACTTGCATAGTACACAAGTGCACTCTCTATTCCTTCACTCTCATAGTCCGATGTGACGGGAATCCAACACGACCGGAAAGAGATCAGGCGCAGGAAATGCACAGGCATGGGTTTTGCGTATCTAAATTTGCATCCATACAAATTGTATTATATAAATCATCGTCTATATAATAGAATTTTCTATAAAGGTTGTTTCTATAACTGTGAATTAAAAGAACAAAAAATTGTCTACAATTATACTTATGATTTTATGTCAACAATTAGATAAGGCATATAAGTTTATAACATTCACATCCCCAAGGGATAGACTTAATGTTCGGTTTGTAAATGGTTTCCAATATGTTTAGAATATACTGGAGACTATTGTGTAAATTTTATGACAGAGTCGGGCATGTTATTGTTATATGATATATAGTCTTCATTAACCTCAATGTAATAATATTATCGTCCAGACTTATTTTCTTCATTTTTTTGTTATTACAAGACTTTTCTAAAAAGATTTTGTGGCCCCGCTTGTTTACACAACATGTGCCTAGTTTGCGTACAATTAAAAAACTATCAAACCAGGCCTCAAGCTAAAAACCGACACTGTTATCAAAGTTATTTGTTAAAAGTCAGGGTCTTCAAACCGTTTCGGTATTCCTCGCATCTTTTGTATTCAGTGTGTGATTGGTGAGAAAATTGTACATTCTTCATACTATCATAAGAAAACGTCGTCGTTTATATTACAAACTTCTGAAACATAATTAAAGAAGAAGCAGCATTATTATTTAAAATAAGGACTTCCTTCGCCTACAGTCAGTGTGGCAAAGAATCGGCTGACCTGTATAACAAAATAAACAACATACTAAAAAGCTATCCTGTTGACAGCTATGATTGTAAAAGGACAGTAGCAAAGTGGTTAATCGAACTTTACTGCGATGATACTGAAGCCTTATTAATTTGAAACACTTAATGCTCTGGGTATAGTAGTAGTACACAGATAATCACAAACGCACGCACACTCACTCACACACACTGATACAGATAAACTTGCAAATTTTATTTTTATTTGTTACTTATTAATTTTAAGTTAAAATCTTTTATCTTTTATTTTTATAACTTTGTGACTGTAATACTTTGGGGAGAGGGAGACTTTCTAACACAGGTACCTCCATACCTACTAGAAGATGTAATACTACTACTACCTAGTATGTGTTTAAGTAAGAAATTGTTATGGAAATAAACTATTTTTATCAAATAAAGACTAAAACACCTAAATATAATCCGTCGAAGACAGCGTGTTGTCGTGTTTATTTCTCATTTATATTTTATTTCTTATTGTGTAAAACTTAGCACTTGATTGTAATCTCACCAAATTTTTGCGAAGGGGCACGTCTTTGCTGGTACGAAATTTAAACTCCTAAATTTAGGAATTTAAATCTTTTCTCTTCTTTTCTTAAGTTTTGCCGGGAATCGAACCCAGGTTTTCTGTTAGCGAAGTGAGTATTCGCAGTATTGCGCGGTCGAAGCCTTCTAAAGCTATTTTAAATGTATTACAATATAGGCTTAGCCTTTAAATTTGTCACGAGAGTATTTTCTCCAGTTTTCTGTGTTTCCCTTAATGTAATTGAAGAAAATTAAATTCTCGATACAACGAAGTTTCTATCCACAAAAACGTTTTAAGCTTAGTTATTATTATAGCTTTTTTAAGCAATTTCGTCGTCACGATGTTTGTTTAGAATTATCAATGTGTACAATAAGAATACATAGTTGTAACCACTTTCTACGCGCACACACACACATATATATATGCATATATGTATATAATAGGCTTATATATATATGTATATATATGTATATAATAGGCTTATATATATAAGCCCAATTCCTTCATTAATAACTTGTAGTAAGCGTAGTATCCAGTCCCGTGGAAATATGGGTAGATCTGGATCGAATTATCCATTTAAACCATTCTTAAATACATCTGAACAGACGCTAAAAAACCAAGTAAAGTGGTGCAGCTGCTTAGAAAAGACTAAGTAATATTGTACATTACAAATATATGTATGTATAAAAGTTATCAGGAGGTAAATGTGCAAGCATTTCATATAAAGTTTCTATGCCAAGAATGCTTTGATGTAGCTTGTAAATAATACAAAAAGTTATATAAATGAAAGTTTGCTGCTTCTGTATATAGTGTTCGGTGACAAAACAAAATAAAATATCATAATATCATATAATCCATACAATAAGTACAAATATATTACCTTTTAAACTACCCCTAAACGTATTACTAAGAATATAAAAATAAAGCTTCGCGCAAACTTGAACAGCTAAGCCGGATCTAATCCGATTTATAGCGAATTTTCCAACCAAGTCAACATTTTAAAGTCCGGCCCGTTTTTATAAAATAAAAATATAGTTTTACTTAGATATATAAAACAACTATACGCTTTTGGATGTCGCAACGTTTTTAGTGGAAAATAAGGCAGCTCTTTGAAATTATTAGATCTAAACAAGTATATTATTTACATTATATAACTAAACTTGAATGTCTGTTTGAAATGCCATAATTATATATACATACATATATAATTTTTATTTTAAAATTGATTATTGTGCTTTTCGGTGACAAGAAACATGAAGTTCCTGAGGTACACATATCTATGTATTGTTGACCTATGCCTAGCTGTGGGAAGTTAATAGGTTCATTTACATTCAGTTTTTTTCAACTATATATTGAACATTAATGTCAGATTAACTTATATCATAAAATATCCTTACATTAAACCCCACAACCTTTGTTAAAAAATGTATTTTACAAGAAAAAAAAAATGTATTGTTGTGCCATAATAATATAGTGGAAATAGCCTTATCATTAAAGAATAATTGAAACATACATACGACTGAATCCATTTCTTTTAAAGTGCATGCCAAGGTTTAATAGAAAAATATAAGGTTTAATATTGGACACGAAATGCCAATACTGTTATTAAGGTATATCACTGGAATAATGTGACTTCAATCTAATAACTGGTTCAGCTTATATTGATACATGTCTGCTTTTTATCAAGATTAATACGAGATTATTATTTGTTACGAGAATTAAAAAAATACATCAAAGTAGGCCATGATATATTACTGAAGTCGAAGGTCGATATTATTGATATACATATTTCCGCTTACTTATAAAGCAAATAATCTAAAAAGAATTTTAAAAAATTCCAATGCCTTCTAGTAGAACTTCTAAAACTCGTTACTTTTACGTTAGCTTCCAATAGATGAGGCAGTACAATGTTTTCCAAAATAAATTAAATTAATATTCGAGTGTTCATGGGACAAAAAATTATATGGTATCGCGTAAGTTATTATATAGGTTGACTGAAATACGAATCTAATCCCGATACATGTTTGATAAAGCTTATTGGAACTAGTGAAAAGTTATAACTACCAGTTATAACTTTTCACTAGCTCCAATTCAAAATCCAGAGTCAGTTTAAAAATAGCATACAAAGCACCTCTCGCTTTTAGAAGTGTAATTAAATATCCTCATCAGTAATTTAATCCTTGTGCTAACTATTATTTTCTACATTTTAGTTTGATTATCTCTAAAAGCGTGTCATTTTAGTTTTTTTTTAAACTATTATACATCTAAAATAATTGAAATTTATTTCTATAGTGAAAAATATCCTTATTTAATTTTTTAATAACATTATTCCAAAAATTGTTGCAGTATATAAATTTATGATTTTACAGCAATTTTCTACATTTCAGGATTTACCGAATTATTATTGCTCATCATAAATTTATGTATGGCAACTTTTTTTGTTATAATGTTATATTACGTTGGTTTTGAAAACGTCTCGCGATGATGGATGAGTTGGCGGGACGACTAAAAGTACTTAGGAGTCCGAACATTAAGAAAATATTATTCAAAATCAAAATATCTTAAGTAGTAGTAGTAGTCAATAGTCTATCCCTTGGTAACAAATCTACCACCGGTTCGGAAAGTTAAATCCGCTGAAAAGAAACTGGTAAGAAATTCAACGATTTCTCTTCCAAAGATAGTTGTGTACGTTACAATGAGTAATATTTTGCTTCTGTGTGCAACAGGAATCAAGTCTAAGCATTTATCGCTTAAGTAATCTACAACATTGCCTTTTTAAATGTTTTTGACACAAAATTTTGAAATCATGCGGAAGCAAATCTAAAACTGATTGCGGTATCTTATTAAAATGCAGATTTTTGATGATGAATTCTTCACTCTAGAATATGGAATTACAAGTTTGTTTTCATTTGTTGTAAAATTGTGTATTTCGCTTTTTTTGCTGTATAAGTGACTATTATTACGGATATATAAGATATTATTCAAGATATATTGCGACGGTACTGTGAGAATTTATGTTTCTTTGAATTTATCACTTAAAGAATATATATTTATTTATATATAGAATATAATATTTCATGGAATTTATCCATCCAGGTTTAGATGAGGGTTGAATAAAGACCTTTGCTTGTGAAAGGAGTAAACGACATTAGCATAAGGCTGCACGACGGGCAGTCCTTAACAACAGTTTGCTTTTATAATAAATATGTTAAACGAATATTACGGAAGTCATGTATTAACGTAGATGTAATAAACTCCTAAATGTGTATTAAAATCATGAAGGTCACATTATAAATAATGTATTAGAGCAACGTATCCTAAATAAAATAAGTCACTTTTATATTATAACTAGCTGACGTTGTTTTGCCATATAATTACTATTATCGCAAAAAAAAAATAGGAGTTGAAAGGTGAAAATTTAGGGTTGTATGTATTTTTGGATGCTGTATCACAGAAAAATAAAAACAAAAAATTTCGTTCAAATTTCTAAACAACCTCTTTCATAGTAGTGAATAACTTTGTCTAGCAGTTGAACGTGTATATAGAACAGTCTTAAACTTATTCACGAATTATTTCAAAGACTATATGTTGAAGTAGTACCCAAAACTATTTCTCACCTAATGTGAACTAAGGATAAAAATCATCAAAGAAACAGACGATATAGTAAGACAATGATTTCACATAGAAGAAAGACAGACTGACAGCGATGTAGACCCTAAAATACATATTAATCAGCTTAGTAAAAGGTGATCCTTCATAAGCCTAATTGCATGAAAGATTTTGCCAATGTGCATATCGAATTTATCTGTATAAACGTACAAGCCTTATTAAGAGCTCTGTATTATACTTACTCATATTTAACCACTTTATTTTTGATCAAATAACTGTACTGACTAAACCCAAGACTTCGAGATTCACAGCCTACAAGTTAATTTTTCTCCCGGAAATAAAAATAGGTATACAACATTTGGTCAATTTCAAATTCGACGAAATCTAACACGTCACTCTTGTATCAGTCACACGTGTTCTCTTCTTTCAATCAACTCGTATACAATAAAGTACCTGTCTAAAAAACCTGTGAAAGATCCAAAGCATGATAACGCTAAGATATTTTATATAAACCTAGGTGTCAAATTCTTATTTTAAAAGGCATCATTGTATATAAAAAACAATGTAAAACAAAGTTGTGTTAGTCACAATTTATAACTCAACAATAGCTGAATTGATTTTAAATCTATTATTAAAATATCTTAAACTAAAACACAACGTGATCCCCAAACTATTCGACCGGTTGATTAGAAATTTGGCATATATATTCCTTTGGCGACGTAAACACCTACTATGAACGGGTTTCAACATATTCCCGCGAGATCGGAGTATATAATTGATAAATGATCACTTACTGTGAGGTACCCAAAACTATAGTTCAGAATCTTTTCGTTCCATAACCCTCAGTGCCTAAAGACCAAAGTCTTCAAGCAGTGCGAGTCGAAAGTGATAACCTATGGATTGGACACAGGGTAGCTAACGATAGGTCTCATTCGAATGCTTATACTCACGCAGGCGATGGAGAGTGCTCCTTCGCCTGCGTGAGTTACTCATAGTTAGCATACTCGGAGTTTCTCTCCGCGTTCAAATCAGTAATGAGAAAATCCGTAGAAGACCCAAATTCTCTAACATAACTTTATGAATCTTGAAGCTGAAGTGAAGATAAGCGAGACACATAATCCGATGCAGGTGGAGGCCCAAAGATGCTGGAATTGCGACCCCGCACCTGACGGCGCTGTGTAGTCAGACCCCCCACAAAGTGGACCGATGGTATAAGGAGGGGAGCCAGGCGGTGCAAGACCGGCCGTGTGGTGATCATTAGGTAAGACTCATGTCCAGCGATGGACAGGCATCGGTAAAAGTGATGACGAGGACGGCGATTCATTACGCCACAAAGACTAACTGAGAACGGACTTCCTCATATTTCTACATATAATTTCAATAAATTTTATTTAAGTTCAGCAATTGTTTCGCCCCCATTCTACGCTGAGTCTCAGTACACGTTCCAAACCTTCTTCTACTACTTTTCATATCTTACCATACAAATTTCTCCACGAGGAGATTTGTATTGTAGGATATGAAAACCTGCTTCCTGTTCTTTTTGAAGTCATGAAGTCACTGATAACAGAAAATGTTAAAATTGACACGGGTATAAAATAAACTGACAACAATTTATTCAGGGGCTCATGTATGTCAAGGTTGCTGTTATCTCTAAGAACTCTCTGAAGCTGCCGGGTATTGTTTTGTTATGGGATACACGTGTTTAGTGTCAAAGATGACATAAGGCTTTTTCATTCAACAATATTTCGTCTGCGACATTGTTAGTTTCTGAATAGCGTTTTCTTAAACATTTATGTTGAATAAGTAGAGTGATCTGGTAAATATTTAGATGTTTTTTTTTAAATCTAGAGGCGACCGGTATGACGTAATGGTACGGATATTTACTTCGTATGCTAATGTGCTGGATCTGATTTCTGACAGGGCAGATTTAAGAAAATGTATTTCCTTATGTACCTATTAATATATTATTGTATCAAGAGTTAAATCCTATTTAGTATTGATTCAAAACTTACTATCAGATGAGATGTTAACCTGCTCTCAAGATAAAGTATTAAATCGACATGTATTCCATAATTCTAAATTAAAGAGAAGATATTTCTTAATACATTACTACACTAACATTCAGTTATTGCTTCAATAAGTTAGCTAATTGAATTGAGGAAAGCTGTCACGTAGCTTTTGGTGTACTTGGAACCTGATTTCAGCTAATTGATATTTTATAATGATGTAATGTATTTTAAAATATAAATATTTAATTAACCATCGAATATAGTTAATATGTAATAGTATTGTAAAAAATTAAGACCCTAGTCTATCCTGCTGCCAGAAATATTTATTTTAAACTAGACAAAATGAATCTTTTGAACGCGAGACGTTTTACTATCAGGATATAAAACGCTGTCATATAATTACATCTAATACAATGCAAAATACCAATAGAACAAATCTAAAGAAAAATATCTTAAAAATGATAGCCTATCAGTTCTACAATGTCTTAGGCGTTTTGCATGTTAACCTTCAAATTTCCGCTAGGCAAAGCAAACATTTTACAAAATGTATGTACATTATTTATATTTCAAATTCAGCACTCGTGTAGACGAAAAAAAGACAACGTGATCACATTTACATATTTTAAGGAAAAATAGTCGGCTTGAGGGATCGCAGCTACTTATGCTATATCTATTTTTTAGGTGTGCTTATGTTACCACTACAATGACCACCGAAATTGCTACAAAAATACACTTGTCAACTGAAACACTACAAGAGATACGAGTACTTAATGACGCACTATCATGTCATGAGGAATTATAAACATTATTATCGTTGCCACTGCTATCTAATACTATAAGGTTTTGCATATATTTATACAATTTGCTTTCTAATATTTAATAAGAAGCCAATGAACCTGTATACTTATACTTAGGAATCCAATGTTTTATAATTTCTCAGCCAACGGTTACAATTCTTATATAAATAGTTGAAATAATCAATAATCGTTTGAGAATCGCTGTTCAACCGGTGGATAATGATTGAATTGAATTAATGGCTACAATTAGAGCCTGCCAATCTGCAGTGGAGCAACGTGGTGGGTCTATGCTCTAAAAACCCTCTCTCCTCGGAGTGAGGAGGCCTGTGCCCAGCAGTGGGACGTTAATGGGCTGCTACTTACTTACTTTACTTACTACAATTAGCCATTAATTAGCTATTGGCTACAATTAGCAATGTATTAAAATATTAAGTTATTAGGAAACAAAATTTTATATAAATAGGTTTGAGTTATACATTATTTACAATTTATGTGTCTCGTATTTGGGAAAAATAAGATTGTACGTGGCGGCTTTATTTAAGAATTTAAAAAAAGATTTTCCGGACTTCATACGTTATTTAAATAAATGAAGAGACAATATATTAAAGCGTTTTCCTGCTTCAATCTCTCACGCTAAATCGATTTAACTTGAGTGTCAACTAGTGATGATTGAGATAAACACTGGACAGCAACGCATATTGCAATAAACGGTGCCAATTGTTAGGATAGGGGTCGTATATTGCAATGTAATAGACGATCTGACAATGATTGAATAATCAACCTATGTGTATTTATATATCGCTTACTGCGGCTATGTTACACGCATGAAAAGATCCCGTACAAGATTTTAAATACTTTCACTTAAGCTACAAGGATTTTATTGTCTTATATTTGATTTTCTTGTTGGCAGGTTAGCGCTTGACTTTAATATCACCTGATGGTAAGTTAAGATACCGTACATCTGTATCATCGAAAACTGGAATATCCACAATATTTTTTTCCTTTTCAACGGACCAGAAAGTATTAAAAAGAAACATTAATGTCAATTTCAATGTATTAGTTATTTCTGAACGGGTTTCTGTATTTATTCGAAACAAATAAATTGTCAAACGAGAATATTGTTTACCTGACGTTAAGCAAACCCCGTCGCGCAAAGATATTTTCAGCCAAGGTATTTTGCACATCCTTTGCGCCAACGCAACCCTTTGGGCTTCTGGTTCTCTCTAGGAGGACATGGCATTTCCCTAATCGTGCCAGCATAGTTATTTTTTTCACACAGTAATATACTTGGTGCTAAACTCTTATTATTAGTGAGAAATCTATTATTTTTGGAAAGTTTAAATTAGCTAAAACGCCAATTGAATATTTAAATTAATAATTGCATATTTATATTCTTAGCATTCTTTTGTTTCTCCAATTAATATTAAAGCAGACTACTTACTTATTTGTTGTTTTATGTCTGCTTCTAGATTTTTTCTAAACCGGTCTTTAAAATGGAAAAAAATCTGCCTATAAAAATATAATTTCTCAAAAAAGGTATACAAAAATAAGGGCACTTAACGATAATAGCACTGAGACTTCAAAGAGCTCTCTCGCATAATCACATTTCCAGTAACTTCCATACGTGCTTCAACTCAGTTTCAAACGAGCTTTTACGAAACTGTGGCGCTATAGTATAACTTCCTACAGCTGTAAAACAAAGCCTCCTGTTTCAGATTTTCGACTGGACTATTTGAAAAAATATTTAATTAAGGGTAATTAGGGAATGAAATTTAAGCTGTTTTTGAAGTTTAACGTGAACTGGGTAAACAAATTTATTTCGTCTTATCAATAAATATTAGAGTAATAATTCTCAAGTACAGTCAGATAGCACAATACGTTTATGAGTTCTTCTTAAGAATCAGAGATGCCAATTTCAGAAAGATAACGCTAATTTTTCTTTTAAAAATTTATCAAGTCTGGATAGCAAACACATACTAAACCGCAAATACAAAATAGCTCATCAGAACAGTAAGCTTTGCATAAAAACAAAAATATATATACTTCCGTAATTATCAAATTTTTGGACAATCATATATCAGATCAATTCTGGAATATCTTTAGCTTGTTAACCCGAAATGGCGAATCGTTGTGACTCTCACCGATGAGAGGAACTATAACAGATCGTGATTTATTTACTTAAAAATTTTATAATGAATAAAATCCCCCTAATAAATATACAAATTTTGACGTTGAAACTGCCTGACTGGCCTATTTTCATAAGTTACAAAGATGTGAATCATTCTATAATTTCAAGGACTACTTAGAAGATAAAAAGCGTGGGAATGATTGAATTGCTTTAATCGATGTAGAATAAATTTAAAATATATATTGTAATGATGATGAGAAAAACAACGTTCATCCGACTGAGATTGTTGTGGGTTCTTCTCAAGACAGGGCGCGTTGGAATCTTTGTAACTTTAGATTGTAAGTGGTTCTTTATTATTATCATCACTCGTACATTGAAATAACATATGAAAAAAACTATATTTGACGATTCAAAAGTGCTGTGAAAGCCTATTTGAATAAAGATATTTTGAAATTGAATTTGAAATATATTAGAATCTAAAATCACTTACCTTGTCCAGTAGGTCATTTTGTAAAGGGCGTGGAACTTCAAGCTTTTCATCGTAACCGAGTTGGTTGGGGATGAGGAATCGCGGTAGGATATATTCCGTGAGGAACTCGCGCGGCGGAGCGAGCGGCGCCCGCTGCCGCTGCGGTTCCAACGGCAAAGCTGGCGGTACATTAGTAGCCGCTGCAAAGAATACACTGTTAGATCATACTTAATTCATATACATAATTTATACATCGACGCTGGATAGCAAACACCAAACCGGCAAACCCAAAATAGTTCATCAGAGCAGTATTTCAAAAAATATATTTTTTGCGGGTTACAATGTGTTTGTTTACCAGCTTATATTGATACATAATAATTAACAAACTTGTAAGTATGTATGTATGTATGTATGTATGTATACATACACCTGAAAAGGGTCGCCGGAAGCCGATGGTTACAAACCACACAAGACCGTGTCTTGTGGAAATCCTTAGAGGAGACCTATGTCCAGCAGTGGACGTCCATCGGTTGAGATGATGATGATGATGATGATTGATACATATATAGCTACCTTATTGGTCTAGTGGTTATGATGATATGAGGTTCTTGGTTCGAGTCCCGGGTCAATCTAAAAAAATTTTATTGACTTTTCTATTAAGATTTTCTCAATATTCCCAGTAGTTGGGAAGTTGTCGGTTTGATCCAAACCCGTGCCTCGGAGAGAATGTTAAGTCGTCGGTCCCGTGCCTGATCTTTGTCCGAGCTTGTCAGATTCCCTTCACATCAGACTATGAGAATGAAGGAATAGAGAGTGCACTTGTGTACTATGCCTGCCAATCCGTAATAGAGCAGCGTGGTGGGTCTGCAGTGAAACGCTAATGGGCTGCTGCTTACTACTATATTAATATATTTTATTAATATATACTATAATATATTATATACTCTAGCCCTCGATTTACACCACTAAAGTCACTCATTCACTCACTTATCAAGAGATTTTCAGAACTATTCACGATTGACTAAAAAATTCACCCAAGTGACTCATTTCGCATTGTAGACGGTCATTTGCACAAGGTTCTAATAAACTTTGTATTGCTGTGTTAACGTCGACAGTCTCGAGATGAAATAAAACGACAAAAGTCACCGATATTCAAGATTATCTTTTGGATATGAGACGTACGTATCAAAATAGAGTTATTTTCACAAAAACAAGAAACAGCTTGAAGGCCTCGCTGGCGTAGTGGTGTGAGTATTCGGTTTGCTAGCGGAGGTCCCGGATTCGAATTTAAGAAATCGTATTTTCTAATTTATCTGTGGGAGGCTTCGGTTGTGGCTAGTTACCACCCTACCAGCAAAGACGTACCATCAAACAAAGAGATTTGTGTTCCGGTACTATGTTCTGTAGAAACCATAAGGAGTATCGCCTCTTACAAGATTAGCGCGCTTCCATCTTAGACTGTATCACCGCTTACCATCAGAGGAGATCACAGTCAAGCGGTAAACTGCCAGGAATAAAATAAAAGTACCTAACTTCATTTAAAATCACTGTGCCTAGAAATAAATTGGATATATTTTAAATACTGACTTCTCGCCTAAGGGCATTTTATTTTGATGGTACCGTGAAAAGATCTATCCTCAGTTGACACGGCTGGAGGTTTAATGTTCGAGAAATAGAATGGAAATGTAAATGTGTTCTACTAATAAAAGGCCTTTAAGATTTAAATTTTATATAAACCTTATGGAGAAATAGCATAGTCTGAAATAAATCATTATTATTATTATTAAATCGGGTACTACGAATAAGGAATAGCAATGATAATTTGTTGTCAATTGTTCACAACATCATCATAGGGCATTAATAAGTAAAAAATAAGGTTTCCAACAAATAAACAATTTATTATTTTATTTGAAACTAGTGACACTCATCGTTACATGATACAGAATTATTGTCTATCTATCTCTGTTAAAAGCAACCTCCTAAACGGGTAAACCGATCATGACAACTTTTAATTTCAGATAACCAGTATACATAATATTTGCGAGAACGGAAAATACCAAATTCCTTTCTCATCATTTCCTAATTTAAAATATAATGTTGAAAACTATTTTATTAAAACGTACGGTGCGCTTTTGTTATGAAATCGCGATATCTAAAAGAAAATCTCCATAAATTGAACAGAGCATTCTAAGAATGCTCGATGCTAAGATTCCGTATACCTACGTCTTATCAAGATATTATATCGGGAAGTTTATAATGAAAGAAGTCTATTCAAGTAAAATATTTCCTCAATGTATTTTCTTTTTAATTATAGAAACCGTATCAACTTACACAATAGATGTTATTTCAATTCAATTTCCTATATAAAAAGGATCCTATACAAATGATATGTAATAAAATTAATTTCGCTTTATTGCTATTATCTAAGCATATCAAGCATATCAACGTAAATGAAATCATTTATATATGTACTTCTTAGTAACTCGATATCAAATGCTGACTTTCTAGATTGGTGCATAATACTATACTTGTCCTTACTATTTCAAGAAACGTCAATTGAGACGGGTCATTAGCGTCAACGAGTCGACATTTAATAATTCTACACTATTGGTATAGAGATAAAGAGAAAGGTTATATTATTTTTCACTCGCAGGCGTTTTAGAAAACCTAAAACAAATTTTCAGGCATTTTAATCAAAAAACCTAATACAAAGCAATCTTTTAATTAATAAATATTATTAATTAGCCTAATGGAAACAAAAAGCTAAAATTGCGACTGTAATAAATAAAATAAGTAATATAAATATAATCAATTCAATTTCTATTCCATCTAGCGAGAACTTCTTAAACTCTTTACATACAAACCTTTACGTAAGCTCTCAAATATATGTCGCTGTACATTCTCCTGACAATTGCCATTATTACTTAATTAAATTTAATTAATAAATAATAAAAGTTAAGAAAAACTTGATTAATATCAAGTATAATTCACTACAAGTTTAAGAAATGTTTCTAAACTAGAGTGGATGAATGAAAAGTATCTTTATTACCGATTGAATATAACGTTGACAAGATGTGTTATAAATAAAGAGATTGTGCGTTTAGGGAAGGAATTAAATATAGAGAATACAGAGCTAGTAGCCTTTTAATAATATTACAATTGTTTTTCTTTTTCAATAAAATAACAATCACAGTAACCGACACTTTGTCCCTACGTCTAGTAACTACACAATGATGTTCTTTATAATCATGACTGTCTACTTAAATTACCTATAGTTTGACATTTGCTATTAACTTCTCAAGGAAAACTTAACTAGGCTACCGACCAAGGCTTTTATGCAAATTAAGGTTTAATATCTAAATAGTGCAAGTTGGTTGTTTAGTTATTAGATGACCTACTTTACTTATAGTTGCTATCCAGGTTTCCTTTCATTTTCTTATCAAGAATTGAGGTATACAATATTTCCCTTAGAATAACAATGAAAAGAGAGTTTTATTAAAAAATGTCTTAATCGCTTAATATATGCGGTTATGGATAATTTATCAAGTCAATTAATACGCTATCTAACACGAACTTCCCAAACTCATTACATAGAGATAACTTTTAATCATACACAAGAGTTCAATAGTTGGCTGCATAATTTTTATAAAATAAATTTAATTGTAAATATTAACAATTAAAAGCGTGTGCGTATAAAGTACCTATGTCTGAAGTGAGACTTCTCGGCAAACTACAACAAATTTGAAACTTTAGATTTCCGAGACTTAGAGGGATGGAAAAAGGAAGATATGGTAGGAATTTAATTGTCATTAAAATACTAAGTGTTGAAAATTAATACAAATAATATATTGTTATCTCATATGACGAATTTAGAAAAGAGAACTTATGAAATATTATTTTTTTACATTTTATATAAAATAGCCTATTAAATTATTAAATGACGAATGGCAAATTAAAATGACTAGTAAATATTAAAACTACCTAACCTTCAAACGAATTACCATCAGCAACGATGCACCTTCGTGACGCTAACCACGCGTTTCATCCGCAAAAAAATGTACCCTCATGCGCCTAAAGAAAATCTTCAAAAATAGCGAAAAGAGAAACAATGTTAAACTCCGCTATATAAATAAAGATTTTTATTTAGAAAAACAATATAATACTGTCAAATCGAATCTAATACATTATAAACGATTGCTGTGAGGCGGATTTTTATGGAACATGCCTTCCGTGTCAGGGTCGCTTGCGCGAAACTAAGCTGTGACTATCAAATGAATGCAGGTGTGAACTATTTCCCATCGTTTATGACTGCCATCCGCATAGGTTCCGATTCCGTAACAATATCGGGAAATAAATACTTAGTATTTGATAAAAATTCATTCAAAAATATTGACTTGACATACTAATCTCTAATGTATATGAATTAGTCCCTATATCCCTATACCACAGCGTCACACGTAAACGGTTGGACATGAACAAATCTGCATGGAGCATCATCAGTTTTAAGAAAACAACCACCAAAATATTATGTCTGATATTATGGACTTCTTTAATGTAACCTTATTTCGTTTGACGTAATTGTCAGCGTTGACAAAATACGCGCGGCAAATAAACGTTTATTCTCTGTAAATATATTAGAATTAATAAAATTAACTGTAATATTGTCTCATTATGTGTGTGTGTATGTGTGTATTATATTTGTGTTATTGTATAATACATACGTATGGTTATGTTTGTTGGTTTCGGGTCGTTTAGACTAATGATACCTGTAGAGGGTACATGTTTCCATTTTAAAGTTTTAAGAAATAGGGGTACTTGTACCCCTATTGTACTACTTCAGGTAATATAAAAATATAGGAATAGAAGTTACGTTTACAAAAAAGTCCATGTACGTGCGGCTTCTTATTCTACGTGATACTGGCGATACAGGGAAAAGCCATAACTCCAAACACTAATAATTATATGTTTTACTAAATATATATCGATTTGATCGTTTGTGGTACCGTCCCCGTGTATATCAACAAAACTATTCATATACGCACCAAAAAATAAAACATAGGGGTTTGTGATTAGATTAGAATAAACACTATGTTTGGCTAGAAGGGGTAACACTCGATGAGTCCTCAAGAAAACACCAGCTTAGCCACTAAAGACGTTTATTTATTAATCATGTAGAAAAGATTATCCATTGGCGCGTGGCTTTGAATATGTGTCTACAGTTGGAATATTAAATTGAATTATTATGACGTCTGTTAGAAGTGCTACAATACTTTTATAGCCTTATCGCTTATTTATGTACATTGCTTTTGCATACTCTCAAGTAAGACTCTGGTCGAAGTTAGTACATGTTAGATTGATGTTTGCGTTAGAAAGTTACGCGAAAGCAATCAGTGTCACCCCCAGCAGTAAACAGGATGGGGTATGTTGTTGAAAAGCGTAGTAACGGAATTTTTATTAGCTTTTAGCTGACAGAGAACACCTACGTTGATTACCTATCCGAAACAGGTGCTTGCTTGGATTACGCTTAGCAGTGGGCCCGATAAATATATTATAATTTCAGTATATTCATATTTAGCACTGTTATAATAACCACCATAGAAAATTTTTCATTAGGTATTTTAAAATATATATTTAAAAAAATTACCGTAACACATCTTGAGACCATATTTTTTTAT
Organism: Elymnias hypermnestra; assembly: GCA_015832385.1. NCBI lineage: Eukaryota > Metazoa > Arthropoda > Insecta > Lepidoptera > Nymphalidae > Elymnias > Elymnias hypermnestra. The sequence goes on along the minus strand of JACTOM010000069.1, from coordinate 4,507,341 downwards.
TGCTAACAGATTAACGCTTGACTATAATGACACCTGATGGGAATGTGATGATACAATCTAAGAAAGCAGGAACTACACTAATCTGTGAAAAAGCAATTTACCTCTTATGGTTTTTACACAGCATCTTATCTGAATACGAGCCGCGGCCGAAGTCTTTCACCAGTCCAGACAGACAAAGTAGGAAATGCAATTTCCTAAATTCGTGCGACAGTAGATCGAACTCGGGGCCTCTGCTAGAAAACGAGTACTCGCACAACTGCACCAGCGAGGTCGTCAAAATCAGACACCTTTCGCAGAGTACATAATGGTCCCTGGGCACGGATTCCCTATATTCCCACAGTTAAATAAAAAAGTCGTTAAGGTTTTTGCGATATTAGTTAATAGTTGAGATTCTTCACAAGTTTTAACAGTGATTCGCTTGTCACCAAATAGAAAAATCTCATCAAAAAGAAATCGGTTTAATTAAACGTTGTAACATGAAACCTTAGATAAACAGTCTATGGCACATTTAAAAGTATATTAATTAGCGTAAAACTAAATGGAGAGAATTAAACAACCATGTAATGGTCAGCTTTATCAATAAATCATCGATATCACACTCTAGTTTGCTATTTCTTTAGTCTATTATTTGTTCTCCTTTTTTATCTGGAAAAGTGCCGTCGCAATAGATTCTCTTTGGATTAACGCAACGCATTTGATAATACAAGTAGGTTAAGAGGAGCCTCGAAGTAGATATTCAGATTGTTATAAACTTCACTATTAAATTCTTTATAGTGCTATAGACAGAAACGTCCTTGTTGCATGAGGGAGAAATCTTGTATTGAATGCCTGGCTAGATACAGAGGACTTATGAAATAAACATTGTCCATATTGAATCGATACAAGTTGAGCTAAAAATACCTGTTGCTCACAGAGTTTTGTCAAATATTATTATACTTGGGATATTACGTATCTTTAGACAGGTAATATATATAAAATAAAATTGTAATGCCACGTATAAACTCATCACATAAAAAGAAATCTTTAAAACCTCCACGTATGCTTCCAATAGATGTGATGTGATCAATTGAACTTAAATAATAAATTAATATTGCAGTGTCGTCCACTACAAGTTTAAAGAAATGTACTTGAACTCAAGTAGATAAATAAAAAAAGTGTTTGATTTACGATTGAAAATTTGAACATGATATAAGTGAGTTTGTGAATATAGGTCAACTTAAAATACAGTGAGAGTAGGAACTAATAGCAGGAAGTAAATAAAAACAATATTTGTCTGTACAACTTCTGTGCCTTGTCATATAATTCATCTGATTGTGATAAAATTTTGCCTACTTTTTGCTGTTCTTTTTGGCAAGATTGCCAGTTATGTTACTTAAATCGCTATAATGTCATCATGGAGCAGTGGTCATGAGACGGATGGATTCGAACTCTAGACACCATAAAGTTTATCGTTACAAAAGGAAATAAGGGAGCTTGATTGTCTTTTCTAATCCTTTATAGTGCGATTCTGGGGTCTAAGTAGCCTGCGAATCCGCAGTAGACTAGCATCAGGGGTCTTTGCTGTTAACTTTTTCTTCTATGAATGCGGGGTCCTTTGTTCAGGAGTAGGGCCGCAAAAGGCTGCGATTTACTTTTTTAAGTCATTGTAGTATGCTATTGTGCTATACTGGCCAACAAGAGGTCGCCCCTAATCAAAGACACCATTCGATGCCACTGAGATCCCCACGCCGGGCATTCTACCACAGTATGGTGAGCCGTATCGAACAAGCGCACCATACTCATGGCAGAACGGCGAATCCTCCAGGCCAGCAATATGACACAGGCACATCCCGAAACATCCAAGTCCGATGAGCACCTGTCTGTACGATAGCTTTCCATGTCTTCTGGACAACCACTGTCCTAGCACTAGGCGAAACATCTTTACCACGCCTGCTATGGGGGACTCGAGATTCTCCCTCTATTTTGTAATCGTAGCCGTCTCGTTACACGTAGCCGCGAGAATTTCTGCCCAGAGTTATATGCTATTAGGACCAGACTACATTTTTAAGACAGAACTTAAAATTGGATATCACATTTGCCTCAATGAGCAATCATATTGGGCGAAATAGATAATGATTTAAATTTCAGATCAATTTAATTGGTCAACCTAAAATGAAAACTATATTTTACGAATAAAAATATTTTCCATTCACTCTTCAGTGTTAAAGAACAAGGGAGAATGTTGTTTACACGTATTCAGCAAGCCATGAAAATACGCCCATTGCCTTTGTATTGCAATCACTTGTTCGGTATGCCGCATGCTGTGGTGTCATTTACACTTCCAGATATTTGAAATATTTTTTTAAAGTAACGTTATTTTTAACCATAATATTTCATACTGATTGTATATTATTATTTAATTCCAACTATTAGTTCACTTCCCCGTATTTGTCTTTGAATATCTTATTCAATTTTTCTTTCATATATATATATATATATACCCACAGGCATATTTAGCGGAACACAAAAAAAAATTTATATCAGTATCATATAAGGTTATGATACTAATATCAAACCTTTATTTTTTTAATATGCCAGTGTGTTTATATAAATCAATTGCTGTTCGTTAGTTTTAATAAAGCTCGAGAGCAGCTGGTCTGATTTGGCTAATTTTGTTTGAATTATTTGTGGAAGTCCAGAGAAGGTTAGGTTTTAGGGATTAAAAATGCAAAAAAGCAGGATATATAGAGAAAATAACAATTTTTCTTCCTCTTAGAAAGTACTCCAGCCGTTCAAACATTTGATATTCGTCCTGTCGTTTTTCAGAAAGTTAATGAAATTTTAACAATCTTTTATTATTAGTTTTGACCAAGTTTTTTACTAAAGTTGCAACATTCTGCAATTATCATTCAGCTTTTTCATTTAATGCTCCTAAAGCTGTTCGTTCCACCACAGAAACAATGTACTGAGTCAACATCTACATAGAATTTTTGAAAAGTTAAGTAGGATTAAAAACCCAAATAGAATCGTGAATAGGCTGTCGATTGGAAGCAAATCAACCATCCATTTCGAAAGCTGATTCTACTAAGAATCCTTAGTAAAATATTTATTTATCAATCAAATACATTTTTTAAACTTGTAGTGTCACCAAACACACAAGATATTAATAAGGTGTTAAGTAGACACTGATTTTAAAGTTTACTTATTTAACTAATTGTTATTTCCATATTGGAACTAACGATGACAATTGCAAGTTAAATTAGGTTTTGGTAAATTGTAATACATTATTTATTCTCATTTCTTATTCGAAACATTATTTCAATGTTATAACGGTGTATTTTAACTTTCAAAGAATGGATATAGTTTTCAGAGTAAATATACAGCTGATCATGTTATATTTACTGGGTTCTGTTGCAAAGAACAGAAAAATAAAAAAGGCAGATAGAAGTAACTTTTTTAAGAGAAAGGTTATCTTTGCTAAGCATTTAAAATATTTATTTGTTAATATACAATATTATTTGAATATAGAGTATAATATAACGATGTTGGAATTTTAAAAGATGCCTTTATGAGGTTGCAGATTTTCCATGCGAATGCAAAAATATTAATTTTAACATTTAATAGCGTGAAGTGCCCAGTGATAAATGTCGTAAGCGCTCAAAGTTTTCAGACAATAAAATGTTTCGTTAAATAATTATAATACACCATTCCCATAGGACCATTCCGTTCCTCATTTACATTAATGACCTTCCTTAGTTTTTCAAGGACGGTTATGAAATAGTTTTCTTTGCTAATGACACTTCTCTAATATTGAAAGTTAAAAGACAACAAACAGATTTAAAGAGAAGCCAAACTCGCTCAATAATTTGGTACTATGGTTTGAAGCAAACAATTTATTACTCAACGGGAAAAAAACAAAATGTATTAAATTCACATTGCCAAACGTAAAGCACGTGAAAACCATTGTTAAATTAAAAACGAGGTACTTGATCTAGTAGATAGTACCGTTTTCTTAGGCATTACGTTATATAGTAAGCTATAGTGGGTGCCCATATTATCGGTCTATCGAACAGGCTCAGCTGTGCGGCTTACGCGGTTAAAAAAATTCGCCGTCTCACTGTTATTTTCACAACATTATGTCATATGGTTTTTATTTTGGGGTAATGCTGCTGATATAGACGCAATATTTGTGCTGCAGAAAAGGGCTGTTCGTGCGATTTATAATATGGGTCCAAGAGAGTCGCTAAGAAACAAATTGAGAGGAATGAAAATTATGACAGTTCACGGCGTATATACGAGTATATTAGAAAACTCGTTCTACGTCCATAAAAATATTGATTCTTTTACGAAAAAAGTGAATGCACCTCATATAACTTAAGAAATAAAAATGAAATTGCTGTAAATTCTAGTAGGCTTCATAAAATTGACAAGTCATTCAAGAGCAACTGTATACCTTTCTATAATAAGCTCCCAGGAGAAGTTACAAAGATGTCTCCGAGTAAATTTTACATCCTTTATTAAAAGAAAGTTAATCATTCTATAATTTCAAGGAATACTTAGAAAACAAAAAAGCGTGTGAGTGAATGAATTGATCTATATGTATATAGATATAGAATAAATTAAAAATATATATTGTAAAAACTGCCTCATGAGGTCCTGGGTTCGAGTCCCAGGTCGGGCCAATTCAAAAATCAATATTGAGTTTTCTATTAAGATTTTCTCAATATTTGCCCGAAGTTGGGAAGTTGGCGGTGTGATCCACATCCATGCCTCGGAGAGCACGTTAAGCCGTCGGTTCTGCGCCTGACCTCTCTCCGGTCGTGTCGGATTCGCGTCACATTGGACTATGAGAGTGAAGGAATAGAGAGTGCACTTGTGTACTATGCCTGCCAATCCGCAGTGGAACAGCGTGGTGGGTCTGTGCTCTAAAAACCCCCGCTACTCGGAGTAAGGAGGCCTGTGCCCAGCTGTGGGACGTTAATGGGCTGCTACTTACTTTTACTTACTATATATTGTAGTGATGATGACAAAAAAAACGTACACCCGACTGAGTTGTGGGTTCTTTTCAGGTCAGGGCGCGAAGAACTTATCCTCGTAACTTGTGATACAATCACAAGTTACGAGGATTTCTAGTAGAGTAGGTCTTTAATGTTATCATCAGTCATTCATTTAAATAATATATAAACAAACACGATATTTGACGATTCAAAAGTGCTACAATAGGCCTACTTGAATGAAGTTATTTTGATTTACCTTTTATTTTCGGGTACTATTTATGTGGGTTTTTTAGCTTCCCGAATTTTTATTTATTAACGATTACCTGGTTCGATTGGCTAAAACGTCAATAGAACTAATACGGTTATTTTTATGTTTTTATTTATAGTATAATCCACATTACTTACACATATACCTATATATATTTGTGTATTTATTTTAAGATTTGTTTATGTAACTAAGTAGCAGCCCATCAACGTCCCACTGCTCGGCCTCCTCATTCATAAGTGGGAGGGTTTTTAGAACATTATTATTATTATGCTTTATTGTTTTTTTTACACTTTTTTGCACTTCCCGCTTCTGTTTAGTTTTCCTCTCACCAAAGTTTGCCTATTAGAGATTCCTATAAGCGATATGACCGCCTATGCGCGCTTTATTTTTTAAACTTAGATAGTTTTTGTATCGTTTTTAACTTTAAACTGTGAGCAATATAAAGTATATATAAATAATAAATAAATGGCTACGTTATTAAAGTAAGCCAGTAGGCAAATTGTGAACTCTCGGTGAGGATAGATAGTCCAGGTTAAGAGAAATAGAGTTAAAACTTCAAAAATCATGTGAGAATGGAATATTCAGATATGCATATAAAGCAGATCTCTTATATAGGGCATAGTATTATGCGATGAATTGATAGTTAACCTATAGAATTATACAATCAAGTGAAGAATACAGATATAAAAAGAGACAAAGGTTTCTACCTTACTGTAGTTGGTATTGTCTTACAACAGTTATCGCAGTTTATTGAATACGTCTGTTTGCGCGTTAAAGCTTTGTTAAAACGGCAGAGTACGGAAGTTGCTTATCTCTTATCGTAAAAACTATTGATATGCCTATGAGGGTTGTATTATACATTAATTTAGAAAGGGAATAGAAAAAAGTGTGGTTTTTTAATTACTCTAATATCCAAGTCATATTTTATGTGTCAACGTGTATATATCAACCGGCAAGTAATAATTTAAGTGAAATTTTATTTAATCAAGTGTTTGTAATTCACTAACACCAAGATGAACTTTTGCAACTGTGCTTGAAAAAGCAACAAGTTGTATATCAAAATGGTTTAATATTGAGTTTAGAATTGTTCGATCAGGATATAATATAGAAATAATTTAAAAAACCGGAAAAGACAACTCTGATATTTCAAATTTTGAGCACGAAAAAATACTTTTAATATATCATTACCGATATAGTATCTTTATAAGGAATATAACTGATTAATATTTTTTGAAATATTCCATGACTGTCCAGTAAATGGAACTCAAAACATGGTTTTCAGTCAAATTCAGCACTCTCCAGTGTACGCATGACTAACAGTATAGCTATTACATCACTCCATATTCTCGACGATTGAAGTTGCAAGAAAAATTTGTAGAAATTACTTTAAAAACTAACTAAAAATTATCAAGCTTCGTCCACTGAAAAAACTTAGTGGCATGTCCCTTACAATTTAGAGTAATATAAGTTAGAGCAATTCTGTCACCTTCATATTTTTTTTTATCGTTTAAGCAATCTTATTTTAATAAACTATATTTTGATTCAAGTATCGCTAGCAAAATGTAAATATATTGAAGTAAATGCGCAATGAAAAACTTCGATATTCAAGCTTAGCAGGGATAAGCATATGTTGTGCGGAAATTACACTTCAAGAAAATGCATATTGAAATCTGCTAATGGATTTCAGCTTGCGCGAGACGTTAAGCTTTATTAGAAAGACCTATACTCGTATAATTCAATTTGCTATACTACATTTTATTACAATGTAAGTACTATGCTTAAACAATTTTATTATAACATCATTTAATTAAAAGAAAATTTAAGGATCCACTAACAAATATTTCATTGTTTTTTTTTTGTTATTATTGGGAAGTGCGATTTATAATCAAATGATCATGGCTTAATATTAAGACGATCTTTGTCAAGTACTGATAACCACGATGTTTTAAATCACACAATCATTAAGCCGTAAATTTCATAGTATATAATGAAAACCAGAAAATCTAAGGAAAGACAATAAAATAAAAATACCCCGTTTTAATGTTATAGATATCAGTCGGATGTAGGTTTTCGATTTGAAGTAATACATCACGCATCCATACTTTTTTAAGAGGAAGAGTGCAATTAGCCATTGTTGTTTATAATTTACGTATATCATTTTTTAAGAATAAAATATTATATTAGAAAAATATTTACGAATACCATAGATGATTATAAGAGAAGTCGATAGACAAAGGTATGAATCGCTTTATAATAAAACAAGAGCAAATTTACATATATTAAAAAAAAGCAATATAACAAATAATTCCCCGTCATTAATATTTTTAAATAAACATTGCAAAAAAAAATTCAAGATAAATGAAAAATATTGAAACCAATTTCACGAAACGTAACAGGTGTCAGTCGCTCTTTCAGTCAACAGAAATATATTCAGCTGTCGCTAATTTTTTCTTAATTTAATCGCTCAGCAGTTTAATGGGGAAATTCGCTAAAAAGTTTGCAGTTATGAAAAAACTTTTGCTTACCTGGTGGGCGGGCTATAACGCACGCGATTACGGTCGCGAGAAGCGCTAGCAACGTGTGCATTCCTTCACGTCTAATTCTCAGTGTGACCATGTTTACTGCTCCGTTTGGCGAGTCCTGTCGCGCACTCGCGCACCGATCGATACCCGCCCACATGACAAAGGCTTCCTATCCAACAAAACAGCACATCTCCTATCCTATCAGACGTTAAAAACCCAAATACATGGAAATAAAAACTGTTTTTGCAACATAATATCTTTTTCTAGCAAACGTGACACAGGATTGTGCATCCGATCTACAAGTTGCTAACTAATCACAACCTACATGTAATTAATATAAAGTTCAAATTCAGGTATTTTCAAAAGCAGATTTGCTGATGGTTATAATGAATTTTACTCCTCAGATGACGTTTTGCGTCCATGGTAACTTGAGATAAAATTAAATGAGGAGAATTCATCATAACTACATTAAGTAAAAATTATATAGTTACCTTTAGCCTTTCAATCAAAGCTTTATTTCATTTGTAACTAATTAATGTCCAGAATTATAATAAGTCAGTGAATAACATCTTTATAACAAGTAATCTTTAATGCATGTAGTTAGTTCGGGTGAACTGTAGAGGATCAGATGAGATTGAAGAAATACAAACAAAATATAATAAAAGAAAGCTCTTTAATACACAATCTGAATTGAAAATTAAAGCATTATTAGCCTAAAATTTCATTCAGATCGCGGCCTTTAAACGACATTTCATCGAGGAGCAAACTTGCATATCGTCATATGTTTTTGCTGGGAAATTAATTTACACGTCAGGTCTCGGTGTTGGCAAGACAGGAGTTCCGCTTCGATCTCTATAACCCAGAAGGGCTCTCTACATCCATGGTTACGCCAACTTGTGGATTATATCCTAAGCTCTCGAAAGAATCCGCCTGACGCATGCTAGTTGGAACAGGTGCGCGATTCTGTGACGTCTGATTCCACGCCTGCTCTGGCAGATATGAGAAGAGTTTATAATGTAATGTCTTTCATTTTTGTGAAGCTTCTTCAGCGTAACTACTATTTCGCAGAAGAGGGCCTATGCGTTCATTGTTAAGACAATGAACGCAATAGGTCTCGGACGATGCCTAGTCTAGACCTAAAAATATTTTAATATAACTTCCAAAACTTGCCTTGTATATTATTTTGTGTAAAAGTGAACAGCGCTCTCTTTTGAAATTTTACGCGAAAGCTTTAAAGGTGCCTTTCGATATAATGAGTTTAAGTACATATTTTTATATATATAATTTATTCCTGAATCAAACACACGCAACGCATTGATAAAGACTTACTTGCTCTAGTTACATTTTTTACTTCATTTTGTAAATTTAACAACAAAATGTTTTTAAGCTGCACAAACAGTGGTGCTCAATATTGAAATTTATTTTCTAGATAGAATACAATAGCGATGGGCTAAATATAGGGCTCATTCTACAAAGAATGTTTACACGAGTAAATATTCTTTGTAGCGTACAGAGACGCACGTCGTTGCAAATGTACCGCAACCTGTAATATTAGGTCCTCACATATGAAATTGGCGTTTTGTACGGGAGGAATATAAAGTATTTTTTTTATATATTTAATTAATCAAAGCGTGCACCGTTTTACCTATGCACTTTTGCCATCTCATAGGTAGTTCATTGATCCCTTTACTAAAAATATCATGGAGAGTAGAAAAAATAAACTCTTTGAAAGCTGTTTGGAGTGACGGACTGACGCTTCGGAGTTGAATATTTTTCCTTGTGAGAAGTAGTCTGATTTCCGGAAAAAATGGTAAACTGTTGGAACAAAGTCCGGAAGGTACGGTGAATGCCGTAGACATTTCAATTGTAACTCATTTAACTTGGTGGTTGTTTGTTGTGCAGTGTGAAGTTTGGCGTTATCGTGAAGCAGCAGTGGCAAGGCGTGATTGACCAATCTCAGTTATTTAGCAGCTAGTTCTTCATTCAAGATTTGAAGTTGCTGACAATCGATATCTGCCGCAATCGTTTGGCCAGATTTATGAAAGCTGTGGTAAACCACACCGGCCCTAATCAATATTCAGGCTCAGTCAATTTTCGTTTAGGGCTGGATTAGGATGGGCCTTCAGGGTGCAGCCATTGCGACGTGCGCTTTCGATTATAGTACAGTATCCACTTATCCTCACAATTAATGATTCAATAAAATCCCTTCATTGTTGTGTCGGTTAAACAAAGTAACAAAGCAGTCAATGATAATTTAATGTAACCTTTTTTATCACTTTGAAATCTTAAAAAAAAATTCATGAGGTACTTATCGTTCAAGTTTTGTACATTCCCGATTTGTCTCAAGTGGATTAAAACAATTTCTCACTTACCACGAAGCTTACAGCTTTCTATGATATGCTTTGTGATGGATCCCTCTCCACAATAGCCATTAATTCTTCATTTTCCACTTTGGTCTCCGGCCGTCCACGGGGTTGGTTCTGAAGGTTGAAATGTCCAGAACGAAAACATTAATCCTTCGAGCTGTTTCTGCAGCACAGTTGTCACGGTAGAACTTGTACTCGTAAATATACTGATATTTCATGTTTTCCATATTGTGGTAATAAGCGACACCAAAGAAAAAAATTGAAAAATACCAAATGAATGACGGTTTTCAAAACTCAATTCATCATTCTCTTGCCCTTATCCCACTAGGTGGGGTCGACACAGCATGTGTCCTTTCGCCACTTCACTCTATCCGCTGTCATTTCTACATTCACACCCCTTACATACATATCCTCTTTCACAAAGTTCATCCACACTTTTTTTGGTCGCACTCTCCCGGCCCTGCTATTTGCCTGCCAATTGCACCAGCTAAATGAATATATAAATTTGAACTTGGGATTCTTAACCAAAGAGGCGATAATTCAGAACAAAATGTTCGTTACGACAAAACGCTAATTTCATATGTAAGGACCTAACATAATACCTTTACAGAACTTTCGAAGCTATAGAATATATCCCTTTGTGTTGCGATTCCATCGGCATATAAATAGCTATATATAGAATTCATGTTACGTTCGTTGAATGTTCTATTACAAGTATTTAAATCTCGCCTAAGAGCCCCCCCCCCACAAAAACGTGACAGTTACAGCAAAATTTGTTCTGGCATTCCAAAGAAGTACTAATAAAAACATAAACTGTGAAAATATTAAAAGCCAAGTGTACATATTTATGTTCCTGCAAAAATATTTACGTTTCTCAGAATAATATTCAAGATCCATATAAATAACGACTTTTTATTTGCACTGTATATAGAGTATTTTTCATAAATTCGTTTGATAAGTACATTTCAAAAAATATCCACGCCGTTTATACGAGGATAAATATATTCTATAACTTTAACTTAAATTATACATCGGGTTCTCAAGGAAGCATTTCAATATCTGTTTCTAAAGTAAAATAACAGCAAAATATAAAAAAATTGCATTGCAATCTTGTATATACAAGTCTTGTTAGCAATAAATGAGGTAAGATAGCATTTACTAAGCTTTGACCTTCACGCGAGTTTTTTTAATAATCGTCCATTAAATGAAAAAAAGTGAAGTAGTTTAGAAGAGAATTTATCAGCTCTAGAAATAATTGTTGTCGTTTTTTCTGGTGCATGTTAAAAAGGTTTTATTTAAGCGGTAAAATAATTCCATTTAATATTTAAAAGCCGTTGTTTTCGATCACTTGTACTGTGAAATTCTTAAGATTTAGATTGAAAATGCCTTGACCGACATGGCATTTTTAAGACACACTTCATTATTCAATTTCTTCCCAAGAAGAAAATTTTGGAGGAATCGAAATCAGAAGGGATATTAATATCAGGAGAGTATGCAGGTTGAGGAAGAATTTCCCATCCTAACTAGTGTGATTTTTCCACCGTGATTTATGTAGTATGCGACCTTGCCTTATCGTGGTGAAGAATTACGCCTTTCCGAGTAATCAGCGCAGGTTCCTTTTCCGTTAAAACTTGGGTCAGTCATTCGAATTATGCACAATAAACTTTGATTAGTTGGCAAAAGTCGAAAGTGAATATAATTAGTTTAAAATTCCATCAAACCCATAACATCACTTTCCTTAGGAGAAGTCCCGGCTTTGGCATGGGCTACAGGCACTGACTCTAGTCTAACTATTGAGGCCACCTCTTAAAATTAACGTAGAGTCTCCATTTTTCATTTCCAGTCACTATGCTCCAATAAAAGCAAACGGTTTTGGCGTGTCAAAAGTGAATGGAAAATTGTGCCTCTTAGATTGCGGTAGCTTTCCGTTAGTTCGTGAGGAGTCCATTTTCCAAGTTTGTGCACCTTACGAAGCACTCGCAACTGGTTCAAAATGGTTATTTGTGACCAGTTTAGTTCTGTAGCATGCGTTTGTTGCGTTATTTGTGGATGTTGAACCAAGAGGCCTTTAAGCGCTTCCTGGTCATTCGTTCATTAGTGAGACGGCTTCGACTGCTATCGTTATCTAACGAAAAACTTCCTTCACAATTTTTTTTAAACCAATGCTGCGTTTTTCTCCCATAAACAGCACTTTTGCTCTACAAAAGTTTCTTGCCTTCTGTGTTACTTTTTTTACCCAGCTAGAACTTGTAGAACATGCAGTGCCAAATATGTTTTCGTCAACCATTTTATAGCCATGATTTTGCTGAAGAAAACAATTCAAATAGAATTTACTTGTTTACGAAAAAGACGTCACGGTAAAGAAGTTATTATGCAACCTAGAAAATCAAAATCCAGACATTTTGTTTTTTGACGAGAAAATGTATTTAAAATTATTCTAGCGTTGAGCTATTCAAAACCATATTGGCCATGGAAATATTTATAGGAACATATTATCACTTACGTTGTGTGATTTATTATTGTTACGTAAGCCTTCAAAGTATGCGACACATTGTTTCAGACAAAGGCGACAGGGATTTAATAATGTAGACCTCGAATGTCTGTAAAAATAAAGCAAAATAGACGGTCTTCTAGCGGACGTACGAAGCGGAAAATTTTGCGTAAAATATCAAGTAGTTTTGGTTCACCGGAAGAGACCGTAATAAATGTTTTATTTATGGTTTCCAATAAGCATTGGAAATGTATATATAGTCTTAGAAATTTAGACCATACTCGTATTAATTAAAAAATAAGCGATAGCGACGTATCAAACTCTACTTATTTCAATATATGTTCATAACACTAATGTATATTTCGCCGTCGTTATTGCTACGACTGATGGACGTAAAATGCTGGACACAGGCGTCATTAGCTGAGACCGGAGTCCATCCAACACCGGCGACCTTTATAGGAGGCCGTTGCTGCCTGCTAATTATCATAATTTGTGGATGTGTTATTAATTATCAAGCTTGGGAATATTAACCCCCTCCCTCGACTATGCTGCTGCCTCTTGTCTGTCTATGGCATTTAGATCAGCAAGGAATGGATATAGACAGTCGTCACAGTCTTGTTGGTAGCAGTGTGTACCACATACAAGCAAGATTTTTAGTTGATTGAGACGTAACATACCCTTTCACCGCAGAAAAAAAAAATTATTTGTTAACTTCAGCAATTTAATATATAAAAAGAGGACAGCAAATAGAGGTGGCTTTTAAGAGGAACGTACATTTAACGACGTGTAATTAAAATCCACTAGTTCGTAGCACATAAAATATGAGAGGCGCTTTTCAGTGATGTCTTGTACAGCTTTACGACAAGCACGCTTAAATTATTTTAATTACATAAGCCGTTGCGCTTCTCTCGACTAGATGTAATGATGATTTTTCAGATAGGTACTATCCAAGATTTAATCCATTTAATGAAACTTCAAAAGTTTACCCGGTATTAGCCACTTATCATTATGTAGAATAGGTGTAGCAAAAACTTTATACACCATTTAACGATAATTGCGCGGACAGAGGAGTATGTAATTTCCCACACATATAGTTTCTTTTTTTTATTATATTTTTTTTAATTCGTAACAGGCCTGCGCTTGGCTGCAATCAAACCTGATGTTAAGTATTGATGCAGCCTNGGAAGCGCGCTAATCTGTTAAGAGGCGATATACCCCTTACGGTTTCTACACAGCATCGTACCGGAACACAAATCTCTTTGTTTGGCGGTACGTTTGTGCTGGTAGGGTGGTAACTAGCCACGGCCGAAGCCACCCACCAGTCCAGACTCAGACAAATTAGAAAATACAATTTCCTAAATCCGTCCTACCGGGGATCGAACCCGGGACCTCCGCTAGCAAAGCGAATACTCGCACCACTGCGCCAGCGAGGCCGTCGCTTGCCAAGGAGATGCCTATTCGAAAGTACCCGGATTATAGGAGTCAGGAAACACGGAAGCTGGTGAAGCATTCCACTCTTTTGCGGTGCGGTTCAGAAACGATTGGGAAAAACGCTTGGTACGGAGTCGTGGGATGTCCACTATGTACCGATGCCAATCGTTTCTGTGCCTTTCTATATAGAAGGAATGTATTTAGGGTATATACGAGTATGTCAATTGCCATAAGGTTACACTAGAGTAGTTTATATTGTTAAAAGCACTGAGGAAGTTACATTAGAAAAGTTACTACACTGGTTAAGTTTTCTTAAAATTTCTTATACTTTGTTAAGTTTTGCTTCCATACTTACTTCCGGTCTATAAGAAACAGAACAACAAAAGAATTATAGAGATTTATCGAGACAAATAATATTTATAACAGTTTTTCTGAATTTAATGTATTGTAGTTATTAACTTTTTTATTATGTATATGCATTTAACGTTTTATTTTTTTGACATTTAATAATAATATCAACTTACTTGGACATAATATATAATTAAATTTTATGTATCATGATTAATGCACGCTGCGATAGCCAATTATTTTTTAGGCATTTTGATATGTATTTTAGTCTCGAAAATTAAATGTATTTAATGTACCTGCTGTTGGCTGTCCAAAATAAAACAATATTGGATCAGCGTGCACGCGTGATGTCGTTCCATTATTATATTATTGATTGATTGTGGCAACAACTGTTTTAAGTAGTCTTTGATAAACTATTAGCTGCAGCTATAATATTATATACGTATGTTATAGTATATAATATATAAATATATGTTATAACAAATGTATACAAATTATTTATATAGTATATATATTAGGACCTTACATTTGAAATTAGCGTTTTATAGTAAAGACCACTTTGATCCGAAATATCTTCTCGTTGGTTAAGAATTCCAAATTCAGATTTATAAATTCATTTAGCTGGTACATTTGTATTTTGAAAACAGTCATTTGTTTGTTATCCCTCATTATTTTTTTCTTTGGCATCGCTTATTAACGCACAATGGACAGCATGAGACATCGGTATATTTACGGATACGAGTTCTACCGTGGCACCAGTGCTGCAGAAGCAGCTCGAAGGATTAATGATGTGTACGGCGCTGGTGTCGCAAAAAAGCACCGTTTTTGGTTTCAACGTTTTCGTTCTGGAAATTTTGAACTTAAGAAACAACATCATGGACGGCCGGAGACCAAAGTGGAAACGAAGAATTAAAGACTATTGTGGAAGCGGGTCCATTGCAAAGCACTTCAGAGATAGCTGCAGGCTTCGGGGTAAGTGACAAAACTGTACTAATCCAAAGCAAATCGGGATAATAAAAAAAAAACTTGATCGATAGGTGTATTGTGTGAATCGAACTTGACAACACGCGTCGACCGACTGCTGTGTTACTTTGTTCAACCGACACAATAGTTAAGGGATTTTAAAACGAATCATTACTTGTGATGAAAGTGGAAATAGTGCTATAATCGAAAGCGCTCGTCGCAATGGCTGAACCATGGAAACTCAGCAAAATCGTGCCATAAACGAAAATTGACCCCGAAAACATTATTTGTGTGTTTGGTGGACTAGCACCGGTGTTATTTACTACAGCTTTCTAAAATCTGGCCAAACGATTACGGCAGATATCCATTGTCAGCAACTGCAAACCATAAAGGAAGAACTAGCTACAGAACAACCGAGGTTGGTCAATCGCTCTAGGCCGCTGCTGCTTCACGACAACGCATACTGCACAACAAACAATCAATAAGTTAGATGAGCTATAATTGAAATGTCTGCGACTTCCACCGTACTCCCCAGACCTTGCTCCATCAGATTTAGGGTGAAGAATATTCAGAAACCATTTGCCAAGTTGAGCATACGCATTTTTAATAAGAGAATTATGTTATACAGGACCTATTACAAAAAGCATATTATAATATTGAAGATTATTTAAGTGACAAAGATGTTGGGACTTGATTCCAGTTGTAGATTTCTTTTGACTCTCTTTGACTTGATTTCCGTTGGTAGATTTTTTGACTACTGACGATTCAAGTGTTTTTTGAGCCTATTTGAATAAATAATATTTTGATTTGCTTTGATTCGATATTGTGGTAGGAATGTGGTTATAGCCGGAGCGTTCTATTTCTTCGTAACGCCATCTAGTCAGTTTTTTTTTTGAGGCAAAGAACAACTACATTGTCGTAATTTAAATTAGAAAGATTTTTTAGAAGGCCAATTTACTCTACGTCGCTGAAATCGAGTATATGCATTAAGCAAATACTTGTGGATCCTGTAGCTACGAATAACATTAAATTAATTTTAACATATATATGTATGTATCTTCTCAACGGGAAAAAATTAAATGCATCAAGTTCACCTTACTAAATTTTACACAAATGAAAACCATTGTTACACTTAATAATGAGGAACTAGATGGTAGATAGTACAGTTTTTCTTAGGTATTAAATTAGATAATAAATTACATTGGGGGGCCCAATATAAATGGTCTATCGAACCGGCTATCTGGATTGGTAGGAGATTTCAGCCGTGGCCAGTTCCCATACTACCTGGATAACATACAGGTGTGTGAAGAAACCATAAGAGATAACTTCCCTATTATCAGATTAGGTTCCATCTTAGACTGTAAAATCAATTACCATCAGACGTGATCACAGTCAAGTGCTAACCTATCAGCAATAGTAACTAAAAAAGAGTGTGCTGTAGACCACACGATTGAAGTAAAATATATATAAACGTTCGCCTTGCTCGAATACACTTTTCGTAACACGTTCGTCACGCATTCACCAGCTCTTTATAGGTAGGGGTCGTAGATTTAGAATGTAGTTAGATAATAAAGTAGAAAACCATAAGATTAATTGATAATTAATATTTTATTACGATCAATAATAGTGTATCTGTGTTTGTATTTCTATTAGATATAACATCATTGTGCTATATATACATGATATATTTCTTTATATTATAATTATTATCTTACAATACATTCAGATAAGTGTCAACATTACTTTGTACCATTTTATAAATTTATATCGCACAATTCAGCGGAATTTCAAAAAGAGTATAACTACAGTAATTAAAATATTACGGAACACCAATTTTCTACATAATATATTCTTTGGAGAAACAGTACTACACTTTCTATGCGTAATAAAAATATTTCGTATAATAATTATCGTTTGTATATATATTTTTTTCAATTACACCTACTCTTTACTCATTAATGTATTCATTTATATATTTTTTATATTCATCACCTTGTTATAGTGATTCGTAAAAAAAAGAAAATAAACAGATATAATTATAAAATATAAAAAAACCATAAAAAGAAACAAAAATTTCATAAAATCACAAAAATATTTATAACGCTTATCTTAAGACAATATGTACAATTTTATACAATTGTAGGTAAAAACTGATATAATTATGTACAGTTGTAATAAGGTCTGTGTCAGAAATCGTCAGGTTTCTTCTTGTCGTCGCTCGTGTGCTTTTGTTCAGGGGATTTTTCCTTTTCTTTCAATTCGCTGACTGTTGAAATATTTTGATCGCACACATCTTCATTGACGAGCTTATCCGGGGGTACATAGAAATCTGGACTTTTTTCGTTACAACTTTTATGGCTAGAATCTTCGTGGGATAAAGACAATTCGAACTGTGCAACTAATTGGCTCAAAACTTTCTTCAAGTGTGCAAAGGATTCCTTATCCCCATGTACCATAGCATCAGTGGTTACAGGTTCACAGTTTTCGTTATCGCATATTTCCTCGTACTGTTGCTTCATCGATTTAAGCTCACCCACAACCACTATTAGGTCAGGATTTTTCTGAAGATTTTCGGTTAAGTAAGCACCCTCTTGGGAGTACAGGAATACAGCTGGTATGTCTATATCATCTGTCCCGTCGCCAGACATTGCAAAAAGTGCGTTATTTTCGTGTGTTGACTCTTTAATATTGTCCAAAACTATGGCAAGTTTCGCACCGGCTTCTTGTATGAAGCGTACTTTTTGAGCGAATGTACATTGGCCTCTCGTTGCAATTGCAAATTTTCCGTCAATCTCCTTTTTATTTTCTAATGGAGTGCATGCGTCTGTGGGCGTAACGAATACAGGATTGCCGACGTATCTGTCGTTGCCGGATATATCTTTGCCAAAGTGGCCGGGTCCCGCGGGGAATATTTTGTCATTGACTTTCACGGCGGCCGCAACGACGCCGTTCTCACTGTCGCTTAAAGTGTTCCATTTCGACATTTCGCGCATAAATGTCAGCCCTTCCGCTGCGTCCCTTGCTGATTTGGCCTGAAATACATCGTACTAAGTGACAAAATGTGTATTATTGCAGTGCATGCTTTTTGCAGCAAAATTTAACAGAAGTTTATCTTTAAAAAGTGAAAAGACGCACGCATTATTTTAAGAGTAAGCTAAGAGAATGCGTGGCGAGAGTTACGAAAAGTGTGATCGGGGCTAGGCGAACAGACGGCGAAAATAATAAATTTAAATATTTGTAGAAAATTAATTTACTGTATTGCGTAAGGTAAGGCAAGTAGCAGTCTTATATCATGTCACTGTTAGGTAAAAGCCTCCTCACTCATAGGAGAAAGTGTTTTGGAGTATAGACGTACCAGGTTGCGCCATTGCGGGTATGCAGGTTTAACAGTTGCTCCCACTTAAAAGCCAACGCTATTGTCAAACTCTCTTTCCCCACAAGGTCAAAATTTTTTTATCACATTCCCTTTCTCTACAAAAACGACCATATTTGAAGCACACCCCCTAGTCACTTGCAGAACTATGATACTTACAGAAATGTGCTACTTACAGTCTATAAAACTTATAGGATTGTGCTGCGTAAACAATTATGATACGTACAGTTCCATGATACTTACATAATTAAAAAATCTATAGAACTGTGATACTTACAGTGTTAATAGTATATAACAGTTGCACCCGTCCATCGGGTAATGTCAATACAGATATGCCCATGTCTGAGAGGGCGTGAATTTGCCGCGGGTTATTAAGGGGTCTTAATCTGGCAGGTGGCCTTGCTGCCGTCGAGCCCAACATATGCCGCATCGGTTGGCGCAGCTTCTCGGGCACTAGTGAAGCTGTGTTGGGACAAGTTCTGGAAAACAATTGTGGAAAGATGGCCATTTTTATTGCTTTCACAATAAACCTCGTCTGTAACTTTACCTGATGGTAACTGATGATACCATCCGACCTATTTTAACATGCTTTTATTTGCCTGACTTGTACCTATCTATCAATACAACGGAATTATTGAACACATGTGTGTGACAGAATATGACTCTCCATTGATTTCATAAAATCGACATTATTCATCGTGATATCTCGACCAGCATCACTAGTAAAAAAAAGAGTTACTTCAGATTATTAGATAAAATTTCATTCTTTCATTTCGATGAAGGTCGAATCCATGCAGAGCAAATTTAGAAAATTGCATTTTCCAACTCGTCACGGTCTGCCTTGGTGGGAGGCTTCAAGCTAGTTACCACCCTACCCGCAAAGATGTACTGCCAAGTAAAGCATTTGCGATACAATACGATGCTATGCAGAAACTGTAAGAGCAAAATTACCTGTTACCAGGTAAACGCGATTTAGACTATTTCAAAAGTTGATATAGTTTCCCAAATTATTTGTTGATTTGAAAATTGAAATTGGAAAACAATATATAACGATTACGGAAATTAATGAGTTAATAACATTCAAATTCAAAATAATCTACTGGATTAGAGATTTTTTTTTATCCTGCATATTTATCATCATAATAATACTGACTTTCTATATTTGTCTTCGTCCTCATCATCGATTTTTATATTCATATAGGTGCCATTCCTACCATCGGTTGCAAGTGATAAAGGCAGGAAATGTGCCTCAGTGGTAAGCACGTAGTCTTCGAGTTTGACAGGCAAGTCTTTATCTTCCCCAAACAGCATATACAAGTACTTGAAAGTTTCAGCTAGGACAAAGGAATCCATTCTATCCTCTTGCATACGTGTCCTCACGTCATTTACTGCTGCGTAACCGCATGGTACACGCGTGTATTGCTGGAGGGCCTTTAGGACCATTTTCCCCACGTGCAAGTAATGATCGTCCCCGGTAGCTCGATGTAAAAAGTATGTAGATTCTAAGAACTCCGGACGAAGAGGATGTTGGCCCCAATGTACCTGAGACAATAAATATCTATACTCTCTCTGTAATTCTAGACTGTACCAACTGTTCTATCAAATTCAAATATTCTTTGTTCAAATAGGCTTTCAAAGCACTTTTGCATCGTCAAATATTGTTATCATATTACTTCTAATGTACTGATGATGATATTAATAGACGACTTAGAATCTAAAGTCACAAGGGTACCTTTTTAAAACCTGTTCAAAACGAGCACAAACGTACGAAAAGTAACGATGATGAGGAAAAAAGGGACACCTGGCTGAGTTTGTTTTGGCTCTACTCAGAATAAAGCGTGAAGGACTCCTAATAACTTTGGATTCGAAATCGTTCTTTATATCATCATCTGCCGCACGTTGAACGTAATTATATTTAAAAAACTATATTTGACGATTGAAAAGTGCTGTAATAGAATACTTGAATAAATAATTTAAATAAAATAATAAATATACTCAAATATGCAAACAGTATTATACCCACTTGAAAATCAGACGTGAACGCTTCTGGAATGAAGGTGTGACGTTGCATCACTTGATATAACATTTCATGGGTTTCCACTGCCGGTCGTACATCTCCTAGTAATACTTGAAGTCCTGGCCAGAATGCTAACAACGCGTCCATGAAGTTACGCGATTGCAAATGCGGTCTAGAAAATGAAAATATATTATTTATTTACACAAAGAAACTTTGAACCTGATCCATATAACTCCATCAATCACACAACTCTACAACTATGTCACGGTGAAAAGTCACAGTGATTTGCTAACAGCAAGTATCGCTGAGACTGACATCAAAATAACAACGTTTCAAAATTACTATAGTCGTTCCTTCCTTCTTCCTATAGCTATTATGTATCAGTGAACACTGTTATATAAAGATGTTTTAAATGAATCACTGCGCTTTCGGAGTTATATATATTGTAATGATGATGAGAAAAAAACGTACACCGGACTGAGCTAGTTGAGGGCTCTTGTTAGAACAGAGGACAAATCAACCCTCGTGACTTTAGAGTTTGTCGTTCTTTATATCATCAGTCGCACATTGATAAATATATGAAATAAATTATATTTGACCATTCAAAAATGCTGTAAACACCTACTTGAATAAAGATATTTTGAATTTGAATTTAAGTCACACACTAACATAATATTTTAGAAAAACAAGGGATTAGCAATTTAAGTAACATATATTATACTTAATAATATGAATAACTATATCAAATTTTAACTTATTAAGAAGCACAGGCTAGACAATTCAAAAGAGTTTATACATTAAGCCTACTCAATAATTAATACTACCGAGATCAAAAAATCAAACAGTTAATTTGCAAGCAACCAAAAATAATGGAATTTCCATATGTTTTACATGAATTTTTAATATTAATTACTAGTTACCTGTGCATATGGACAGCCAGCATAATAGGACCTCGGCTTATATATTTCATAACAGCGTTGTAATGTCTATTAAATCTGGCCAAATATTTCTCGTCTCCTAGGAGTATGTAAGCTTTCAAACAGTATTCATAGTAAGAATCGATGCCAGCACCAACTCCAGAGTCCTTTCTTACCCAATCTCCGTTATGTATGTTTATAACGGTACCCATTAAATCCGACGCCCTGAACAAACATATAATAGTAAATATTCATGTAACGTAAATCTTTAGTGTTATGTATGTGTAGCCATTAAATAACAGATCAATACTTACACATACATATTCAATAGGCATATTTGTACTTTTATTTCGTTAATAAGTAAGAACGGTAGTGATGATTTGTAGAAATTGACTTGAAAAAGAGTTTGTAAGCGTAGCATCCTTTTTGGTTTTGAGACGTTCTCGACCTCTAGACATTCTGCCGATGCTGAGAACTTTGTCTGCTTAAAATGTGGGCATACGGCCTAAATCTATGCAGGAATGTATTTTGCGCCAACATATCGAGGTGATTTTACCGATCTTTGAATAGATAGTAGTGATGGTAACGTCATGTTCAGGTTTACACATCGATGCTTACCGGACTCGATTGCTTTGGTGAGTACCGAGTGAGCCTTACCAAATTGGATGGGAGGAAACCCCCAGATGCCATTACTATGAGGCACCAAGACAACGTTCAGCACACGCTTGAAGAGTGTACAGCCTGGGATTTCGAAGAACTGGTACCTCTTGCCCGAATTGCCGGAATCACCCTAGCAGGCATGTGACACTACCGAATGGATTTTAGTGGGTCCGACACTCACTTAACCCAATTTCATTTCACCACATTTCGGGTATTTATTGAACGTTGCCTCCCCGTTAATAAAAAAAGACCTCTCTTGACGTCTCCCTTCAAATGAGACGAGGTGTGCTGAATCCCAGCAATATAGTTGACTTGTTATAGATTAGGTTCCCGTACCTTAAACCCTAATGTAACACGAAATAAAAATTTGAGCCACTCAAACATTTTGATGCCTTGTAACTGTTTTATTCAATGCTAATTAATCTGAATTCTTACTAAAAACTACGACAAAACGGAGTGTCTATTGTGAAAGATACACTATCTATTCTATCAAAATACACATACGCTCATTCACGCTGACAGGCACTAACGCAGATCACACGCACCTACACACACATGCACACTAACACCGACACCCATCCATACACCTACACACACACACACACACACACACACACACACACACACACACACACACACACACACACACACAAACACACACACACACACAGAGAGAGAGAGAGATTCTTGTGTATAAAATTTAGGCTTTTAGATTTTTATTAGGCTTTGTACCGCATTTATTTTCCAAAAAAACATTTTTATTTCTTTATCACATATATATACATACACATTACACACCTATACATTATATATATATATATATATATATATATTCTATAACCTTGACCCCCACCCAAATAATTGATTAGTCGTCAAGACGTCTTTCATTTTGAAATATATATATTTAGGACTATTCAAAATTCTGTGAGTTTTTGGATTGTGTGTTTATTTATCCAAAGCAGCTTTATGTAGTTAATTGGAAAGAAACCCTGTAAATTATTATTAATATACTTACCTATGTCTAATTTTCCACAGCCGGTCCATAGCTTTGTGTGCTTTCTGTTCAAACACAGGCTTGCCAGTGAGCCGAGACAGGGCTGCCATTTCCAATATCATCGTCCCTGCGCATGCAGTGCAAGTCTCCCGCGATTCTGACATCCCTCGTATTCCATGACGAAGATTAACCTAAGTAAAAAACATTTCTATAAACAACAGAACAACTACGAAAAAAGGAACATGTCTTTAAAGTAGCACTTCAATGTTATAAACTGTTTTAGTTTTTACTAATTAAATATGTCTCCAAATAAATATGCCTGTCAATCCGCAGTGGAGCAGCGTGGTGGGTCTATGCTTTAAAAACCCTCGCTCCTTGGAGTGAGGAGCCCTGTGCCGAGCAGTGGGACGTTAATGGGCTGCTACTTACTTACTTTTTAAATATGTTTCAAATATTTTAAAATGTTTAATATGGTGTAGATTTTCAAAGTATACTATGTATATTAAGAATTATCGCTTTCAAAGAGAGACATACTAAATAATCGTAAGATTAGTTCTTTATTTTAAAAAAATGGTATAAATAGGGAGTACCAATAGAAGTAAGGGAAGTAGTAGTCCATTAACGTCCCACTGCATAGCATAGGCCTCTCAATCACATGAGAGAGTGTTTTTAGAGCATAGACGCACCACGCTGCTCCACTGCGGATTGGCTGGCATAGTACACAAGTGCACTCTCTATTCCATCACTCTCATACTCCGATGTGACGGAAATCTGACACGGCCGGAGAGACATCAGGCGCAAAATCGATAGCTGAACGTGAATAAGAATTGTCAATTTATTAGTTATAGCGCTTAACATCAAAATATAATATTATTTTTCTAAAATAAATGATAATACACACACGACCATGTGGAATGCCAGTGGAAGTATTGAACGCAGGTAAAAGTCTTCTACCCAGGTCTTCAGCCATTGCTAGGAGCTCGCCATCATACCATTGTAAAGCTGGTACATCATTTTTCAATGTCGTTGCCAAAACGTGAGCTGATAAAAGACCTCTGTAAACAGAATTTAACCAGGAATAGAGTCCAGTTAAAAAATTTTAGCCTTTAACCAGCAACTTATTAGGAGTTCCTTAGGATCTTCATGTCAAAACATATTTTCGGTTATATACACACCAGATCCAGCGACCATATTAACGTATATTACCGTATATGTATATTACCCCCATATTGTTAATCACGAATTTTGGGGATTGGCGCTGTAAACCGAAATACAGTTTCAACTAGTTTGACTACAGAGGATCACATAATTTGGGACACATTGTATAGGCTAGAATTAATTAAGTAAAATTAATGTATTGTTCTGTAGTGGTGTTCAATAAATTAAAATTAAATAAAATAGGCGACGGAATTCACTTAACATTAGGCCTTATTTTCTTTTGCAGACTTAATTCTACACGACAGAAGTGAAAACTCAAGGCGAGGTTAATTATACAACATGTAACATTTCTCTTTTGTTATATATCCATAAGTACATACATACATACATAGCATCACGCCTTATTCCCATAGGGGTAGGCAGAGACAACATCCTTCCACTTGCCACGATCCTTGCATATCTCCTTCGCTTCTCTCAATCTCATTAAATCTTTCATACAAGTTCGTCGGTTTAGAGTACTCTTGACCTGGCCGTTATTTAAAATGTCCTGGATTTGGTCCAGGAACGTTCGCCTCGGTCTTCCCCTTCCAACTTTCGCATTCACTCTTGACTCATAAATCCTTTTTGTCAGTCTCCTTTCATTC
>JACTOM010000069.1:4469354-4481785 GCA_015832385.1 Elymnias hypermnestra | reverse complement strand
TTGCATTCCATTCTAGTGACCCGGATGATGCTGACTTTAACTTGATAAGTGTTCTGTTAGCTACCTTACTTTTTTTACTTAACCATGAACATATATTTATTTAGAAATATAAACATATATAGCTAAAGTTGACCAGCATTAGATGTAGCTCAGTCTGATGTTACTTACACATCTGAAATTTCCTGATCCCAAGGTAGTGTGATATAATAATAATGCATTTAAATAACATTAACTTACTTATTTTAATGTTAAGTTATATATATATATATATATATATATATATATATATATATATATATATATTATACTAGTGAGTGATGAGTAATGATATATCTAATAATAATCGATGAAAGAAATTCGAAAGAACGTTACATAGCCGAGAACACCGGCTCAGTGAAATTCAAAACATACAAAAAATAGATTCTGAAAATAGATGACATTTCTTATTGTTCACTAATGTTCGATGCAAATAACACCCTTATTAAGGTATATTTGCATTAGGGTTCTATATTTCTACGTTCGTTTTCATTTTGTTTCTATGTTCGTATTATAAAATAACTGTATTATAAATTTATCGTTATATCTTTAATAATAAAATCATATAAGTGACTAACCAAATTAATTTCGTTGCGTTCAGCTACTAACCGTACGTGCGTCATATAGGTCCTCCTCAGTTCATATATTTTAAAAATATTTCGACATTATTGGTACAATGCAGATATAATGTTCCTACCCTAATATGAAACTATATATGCAGCGTTATAATGAATGTATAGTGTCAACATGTAGAGTAATCATTTCACATACCCAATAATGCGTATATTGGTCTCGAAAACAGATACAATGATGTCATGATCAAAAGTCACATCGTTGATCACCAATTTTATTGCTCTACTAAATTCCGAGAAGTCACCCATCACGACCAGGGTGTCTAGACTGTCCACCAATGTCAAGGAGAAACTGAAATAATATAATATATTTACGATCTACATTTTTGTAACTATAAATGTTATAAATCATACACAGCTCCTACGCATACAGAGTTCAGTATGAAATCCTAATTTTATAAGTGCTTCAAAGATAAATTAATTATTCTTGTAATGCATTTTACACTAATGATGATGTTTTAATATAGTCATATGATTTAAAAAAACGTTGACTTTAATTGATGAATATAATCATTAATAACAAAAACGTCAAAGAGTCTGAAATGCAAGTTGACCGTCTAAACGTAAGGGGCCGTCGAAATGTTAAACAACTGCTTTGAGTACATTCATTTGTTGCATAATAAATATGTAAAAGGTTTTTTATACCATTCTTCCAATGGCTACATAAACATGATTTTTAAAAGAACTATCACCATTTTCAAAATTATAACAAGATACACTTAAAAACAGAAAATAATTAAACCAATAAAAGCCAAGACAATCCAATTGATTATCGCACTTGACCATCGTCGTCGTCGTCGTCGCTTCAACCGATGGACGTCCACTGCTGGACATAGGTCTCATGACGTCCACAAGGCCCGATCTTGCACCGCCTGGCTCCAGCGGCTACCGGCGACCCTCTTTATATCATCGGTCAACCTTGTGGGGGGCCTGCCTACACTGCGCCGTCCGGTGCGGGGTCGCCACTCCAGCACCTTCGGCCTCCAACGCCTATCGGTCCTTCGGACTATGTGCCCCGCCCATGGCCACTTCAAGTTCGCGGTCAGGACTACGTCGGTAACTCTGGTTCTACTACTGATCTCTTCATTTCTGATTCGATCACGTAGAGAAACTCCGAGCATAGCCCTCTCCATCGCACGCTGAGTGACTCTGAGCTTCCGCATGAGGCCCATAGTCAGCGACCATGTCTCAGAACCGTAGGTCATCACTGGCAACACGCACTGTTCGAAGACTTTGGTCTTCAGGCACTGAGGGTTATCAGACGAAAATATCTGGCGTAACTTCCCGAACGCAGCCCAACCGAGTTGGATTCGGCGGTTGACCTCCTTCTCGAAATTGGATCTACCTAGCTGGACTATATGTCCCAGGTATGTGTACTCGTCAACAATTTCGAGAGCTGAGTTCTCAACGATGACTGGGTGAGGCGGTACATGGATATTAGACATAATTTTCGTCTTATCCATGTTCATTTTCAGGCCCACCTGTTGAGAAACTCTGCTGAGGTCATCCAGCATTGTATTGAGATCTTCGAGAGTCTCTGCCATAATGACTACGTCATCGGCAAACCGTAGATGAGTGATGTACTCGCCGTTGATGTTGATGCCTAGTCCGTTCCACTCCAAAAGCTTAAAAAGGTCTTCCAGCGCCGCAGTGAAAAACTTCGGGAGATAAGATCTCCCTGTCGCACTCCACGTTGCAGTTGGATAGACGCTGTGCTTTGGTCCTGTATACGGACTGACACTTGGCCATAAGTTAAGATAATTATACTTTAAAAATTCTACATTACGATATCATACTTATATTCCCATCAAATATTTTTTGATTAATTAAAATAATAGTTAATTTTTTATCTGCATATTCAAAAAGACACACATTCTCAATATATTATTATTAGTGCACAAGAATGTAAGCAGGCTTAGATGTACACACCATTTGATGTTAACAAAGTCAGGGGTCTGACAAATGGTTATAAGTGCTTGGGAAAGGGGTTTCCCCATTTTATAGTTTTACACAATTCTATAAGTCTATAATCCTGGCCCAGACTTTGTTTCCAGCACAGTCTATAACAGATTAAGTTGAGCTGAATAAATATACAGCAAATGACACTGTTCTTTTCAAACAAATGTTTGATCAAGTGTTGCTGTGTATCTAAAATCTGATATTATCATACCACATTATTCCAGGACATATAAACACACTTGAATAATCAAGAATCTATATTTAATTTATAGCCAATTGACAACTTGATAAACAGTAAACTAATTACATTATTACATATAAAACCTTAACAATTAAAATAAGACCTACAAAAATGTATACTCTGTTATTGGCTGTATTATGCAATTTAGTATTAGTTATTCCCTGCTGTGTCAACCGCATAGTACCTGATCATTTTGGAAAAGGGAAAAACTGGCTATATAAAGCCTGTCTACATCACAAAATGTTTAACTTTAATTGTGACCAATTAAAGTTTAACATCAAGAGAGTGATTATTTGTTTATATATTATATTCTGTTTTACGAATACAGAAGCATAAATAAAACCTTACATATACCATAGTTAAAAAATCATTCTATATACTGCAGGAGAGATGGCGACTCGTCGAACCGAGTGAGAATAGAGACGACGTAGCAACACTTTGGTATGGCATGCTTCAGCTTTGCGTGTCACTATAGATGTTAGACAAAATTTTTCAAAAATAATTTGACTTTTATGTAATATAGTAGTACAATATATCAGCTCACTTTCCCAGAACATCGTCCATATCTCCCCGACTTGGAGTAACACCCCTCCATCTGCCTTTACAGCTTAGAGGCATTAACTCATCAGCTGGATAAGCATTATCCATATAAGCATCATAAGCATGGTAAAACATGCGACGGGATTCCTCTCTGCAAATAATATTAAACTTATTAATCAATTTATTTTATTTAATATACTTATATATAATCTCAGTTAGGTCCATGAGAGAATTAGTAGCCAAACCAGTTGAAACTTCATTTGTGTTTAGAGCACCAATCCCTAAAGTATATTTGTTGATATTTGCATATTGAATGATAAACATGCATATTTTTTCATTATTCTTACTTCTTAAACTAAGATTATAAAGAGGAAACAGTTGTGTTTTTGTTTGTATGTGTGTATGTATGTTTGTAATGTTATCTCACAAAAACTATGGAACTAATTTAAAAACTTTTTTCACCATTAGAAAGCTGCATATTTACCAAATGACATAGGCTATATTACTTCCTCAAAAAAATCAATAGCAATCACTAATAAAAATGCATTAATGTGTGCAAGATGTGAAAAAATTTGTCACAAAAAATCTGAGATCATGAGTGTTGCAGAATTAGTATTATATAATATATTTGTATCTACAAAATATACAAACCATATTATTTTTATCTCTATATAAAGCCCTATCTTATTAAATAATATCTTATTAAAGACAGTTTCAATATCTGTAAAATATATTATTAATTATTAAAATCTGGCATTCTTTTCAAAAGATAAAACAAATTTCAAAAATGTCAATCTACACAAAATAATGTTGTAATATAATGTGCCAGTAAAACAATGGCCGTATTCATTTTCTTTGCAGTGTACTATTTTATTCAAATGTCATCATACACACATTGACAGAAAAGATTTTATGCATAAAATTACTGTTTTTATTTGATTAGCACTGTTCTTCAGTAATATTCAGTACATATATTTCTGTATCTATCCTAAAGTAATTAAAAATTAAGTTTATTTCAATGCAATTTAGAATGTTTATGCAATTTAGTTTTAAAACATATGAATCTACTTTTATAAGGATATGGGTCATTATTTCACATGATAAATAATCTTGAGGAATAGATTAAAACTAATGAAGAGAATTTATAAAGGTATTCAAAGTAAGAGATCTTTTTATGTCTAATCCAAAGCAAATTCTATATCACATACAATACAATAGTTGCTATCATGTTATAATAAAAGAACTTCTAAGCAGGGAATAATTCTGTACACAAGCATGGTAGAAAATATTATTAATGGGAAGATTATTATTTTTCCCCTTTCTAATAGAAAACAAGTCTTTATTTGTTTTCTATTAGAAAGGGGAAAAATAATAAGGCTATCATCCAGTACATTGAACGATTAATTTTTTATGGCGAATGTGAATACTTATAATAATCTATTACCTCAGTGCTAATCTTTCGGTTTTTGTCATTCGTGATGTGGAGACATCTTCTGCAGTAGCATAATATATCGTAAAAACCAAAATTATTAATACATTGTATATTATAGACATTGTTATCACAATATTTTTATTTTTAAGTGACTAGCACTGTTATCCTGTAGTAACAGAACACGTAATCATAAATGCGTAGTCATAAGATGTGTCGAAAGAAATTTGAAATTTTCGAAGAAGTAATTAACGAGAATGTTAATGTTACATAGCAAAAAGATAACAAAATCCTGTTTTTATGTTACATGAGTTACTTTCATCTATACAACTGCTATATATATGGCTATATACATTGTAAACGTTTTAACATAAACTTCAACAGATAACAAATACAAGTCGTCAGCAATACCTATTGGAGTAGCTGACAAAACATTACGTATTTGCGTTTCGTTTATCGTTACTATGGAACGAAGTGGTAAGTAACACTTAGTGAAACTCCATATCAGGGGCAACTCAATTTGCGAATTTGGCCTGGACGAAGACACTGTATCCCATATTATTTTCAATTGTTAAAATTTTGGCTTGTAATTCCATAAATCTCCTTCGTGCCTTCTCCGATTCACACGATACTGGCGAAATTGTATGTGCTCTGTCTCATCGGAAAGTCAATTACTACTAGAAGTTCAAACTTAACAGACTATTTAAAAATATTGCAATATTTGTATACCATATCTAACCCGTATATAGATTTTATCTATGAATTTACGCTACAAGTTTTTCTTAAGCTGTAATTTTAAGTATCATAATTTATCTATGATATTAGCCATGATTTTAATGCAAGTCTTATTTGTTTATTTCCTAAAATATTGGCTTAATTATTGTAAAATTGCATTAGCAAGCTGAAAACCTAGATGATGAATTTTCTAATATGTAGGATATGCCTGGATAAAAGAGGCAGCATTTCATTTTTTCAAAATAATCCCGATGATGTTCAATATAGTGTGATATTTAATAAACTAGTCAATATTGTTGTTACTGAGGACGATGCCCTACCGACTTTGATGTGTGAAAGCTGTACCAGCGAGCTTTTGTTTTCTTATAGATTTATCCAGAAGTGTGAATCTTCAGAAAGAACCCTGAGATACACAAGTACTCCATTAGATCTTTACTCTGATCTAAATCTGGACAGCTTTGAGGAAATAAAAACACCAGATATCACAAATGAAATAGATGATATTTACACCTCTGAAGTACTTAATAGTTTATGTGGTAATAACACAAGTACATGCTTAGATAATGAACCAAGTATTTCCAGAATTAATGAAGAAAACGGTGTGCTATGTAGTTATGACAATAATCCAGACCAGAAGAAAACCTGCAACTATCAGGTTTCTAATACAAACACTATTGCCTCTGAGGATTTCAGGAGTGACTTACATAAAAAGAAAGTAAAATCTAAAAATGTAAGGAACATAACTTGCAGAGTCTGCAGTCACATGGCTTCCAGTCGATCTGCAATGAAGATTCACATGCGTACACACACAGGTGAAAAGCCTTTTGTATGTACCACTTGTGATGCTAGATATCCTACCAAGGCATCATTAAAAAGACACTATGACACACACCAGTCAACGAGAGAGCGTAAGTTCACCTGTGATACATGTGGAAGTAGTTTCTATAGAAAGCGTGATATAATTATACATCTGAGAGTCCACACAGGTGAAAGACCTTATGTTTGCTGTTATTGTTCAAAAAGGTTCCGTCAAGATTCATCAAGAAATCGTCACCAAAGGGTTCATACTGGGGCAAAGCCCTTTTCATGCCCTATATGTAACAAAAACTTTGCTTATAAAAGTTTGGTGCAGATACACCAAAATGTTCATAGCAATGAGAGAAGATATAAATGTTATTTATGTAGTAAGTCCATGAAGTCTGAAACAGCTCTAAATGTCCATATAGGGCTTCATACTAAAGACAAACAGTATACATGCAGCTTTTGTGGTGTGGCCTTTGCTATAAAAGGCAATCTACAATCGCATATCCGCCGAATGCACTCAGAAAAGTCGGGTCAATGTGCTACATGTCTAAAGACATTTTCTGATTTGCAAGGGCATATGCGAAAGCATACAGGTGAAAAGCCTTATATTTGTAGCCTGTGCAGTGCTGCATTTCACTTCAAGAGAAGTTTAACTCATCATAAGAGTTTTAAACATAAAAACACTCTAAAATTTAAATGTTCTAATGGAGATTGTAATAAATCATTCCCTACAGCATCTATGTTCGAATTCCATTATTTAAAACAACACTCAGAACATACTCCATATGTATGTCCGCATTGCTCTCGTAATTTTTTCCGTGCTAGTGATCTTTCACGCCATGTGAAATCTCAAAACTGTAATTCGAAACTATTGCCAAACAATGTAAAGACTGACTAGTATTAACTATTTTTTGTACTTAAAGAAGTCTTTTTTTTGTACTTTTTGTTAATCAAGGAAGAGTCATTATTTTTTTGTACATAAGGAAGAATCATTATTTTTTTTTTACTTAAGAAAGAGTCATTATTTTTGTACTTAAGGAAGAGTCATTATATTTTTGTAGTTAAGGAAGAGTCATTATTTTTTGTACTTAAGAAAGAGTCGTTGTTTTTCTACTTAAGGAAGAGTCATTATTTTTTTGTACTTAAGGAAGAATCATTATTTTTTTATACTCGAGAAAGAGTCATTGTTTTTGTACTTAAGGAAGAGTCATTATTTTTTGTACTTCAGGAAGAGTCATTATTTTTTGTACTTAAGAAAGAGTCGTTATGTTTTTCTACTTAAGGAAGAGTCATTATTTTTTTGTTATTTTTTGTACTTAAAGAATAGTTTTGACATTATATATATGATTATAATAAAGGCCTTTTTATTTCCTTATGGTTTTACAAAGTTATAAATATGAAGATGCATAAACTAAGCCTAAGTACTGACATGAGTATGCATTGGTTTATGTATATGCATGTCTACCTTTGTATTAGTAATTGTGTGTGAGTATGGGGCATATGTGTGTGCTTGTGTGTGCGTTTGCCTATTCCCATCCTCCCATTTTTCATGTCCTATAAGTAGACTTAACCTTAAAGGAATTAGGCAAAGTTGATGAACGATGTTAGGCGGGTTGTCATTTTTTAAGACTATCGGAAGTGCCTCAAAATCACCTCAAAACTGACAATGTAACAACAATGACATATTTATATAAATAAGTCTTCTTAAGATCAATAACTTTTAGTGAACAACTCATTTTAATCTTTCAGTATTTATTGAGTTTATCGCGATTTGGTAGTCGCGGCAGGCGACTAACGATACTATAGTAGATTTTTATTAAAGATATAAACTAGCCCTATATTCGCGTTGTACATAATTATGACTAACAATATAGAAAAAAAGGAAAATACCTCGATAAATGAATAAAATGTTATGTATGTACACACTAAAACCTACTTTTAAAGTATTTTAAAAAGTATGATATGTCTTTTACGTGTCCCAATTTTGATTATATACTCCTACAAACATGAATCTAACATATTAATTTACATAAAACATTGATGACTTTCTGTTTGATTCCACTTAATGTCAAGCGAGTCGCAATATTTTTTCTCGCTCATTAGTTATAATTTGTGCTATAACTCCATAAAAAAAATCATATATAGGGACCTCAGACGTTTTTAAATCAATATTTTTAATTTTATTTCATGACCTGTAAAAATAACGTATTAGCATATTTTAAATAAACAATTATTGGAGCAAACGTTAAGAAATATGTAATTATTCTTAATATACTTTTAAGCCGTTTAAAAAAATAAATAGATGGTTAACATAACATTTTTTTAAACCGTTAAAAACTCTCATTTTATAATATTGCAGTCTTTTTAGCATTATTTTGTGTACGTGTCATACGTACACAAAATAAACTTATGAGATGTTACACATTAAATACAATAGTAACGTATGTAATATATTATATATAGAAAAAAGAATATTGAAACTTTATAAATTATTAGTAAAATGTTTCTTTCTTAAGTTTTTAATCATTCAGGACAAATTTTAAAAGAATTAGGAATTACTGAATATAAAATTTAATCTTCAATGTAACGCAATAATCCTTGTATATATAATAA
Source organism: Elymnias hypermnestra (assembly GCA_015832385.1). NCBI lineage: Eukaryota > Metazoa > Arthropoda > Insecta > Lepidoptera > Nymphalidae > Elymnias > Elymnias hypermnestra. The sequence goes on along the minus strand of JACTOM010000069.1, from coordinate 4,472,796 downwards.
AATAAAAAAGCTCTTAATTTTTGATTTTAATTTTAATTCCGTTTGATTTCATTTAATTTAAATTAATGTATTTGTGTTTAATTTAGTTTAATTTCATTTCTTTTCTGTATTATATTCTATTTGTTTGTTATTTTATTTGTATACTAACAATTTGGGCCAATTTGTTGCCTTGAATAAATTTTTTTTATTATTATTATTATATCTTTTAAAGACATACAGCGACTATATTTGCTCTTTAATATACTCAATCATACTACATTCTTCTTTAAAAATTTGCAAGATTTTCATATAATTTTCTGACATCGTTACCTGTTTCTTTGCAGCACTTTAAAGAACGATGTCTTTATAATGTAAAATCTTTGGAAGAAGCACCGAATTGTGAATTTTCTTATTAATTTTAATGGCATAAGACAGATTTTCTATATTAAAAGGCGTACTTCGCGCCTTTACTTCTAATATGATTTCTGAAATAGTATAAAATATCTTATATAATAAATGTCAAAGAAATATATAAATATTTTTTTTGACAAAGGACAACGTACATCGAGACAACACTGCTACATTGCTTTAGGAAACTGGATTTCGAATACTTTCTAATTACATATCTCGTATGTTTGATATTGTTTTAACATTTCATAAATCAAGCCTGGCTCCAGCGGCTACCAACGACCATGCTGATGTCGTCGGTCCACGTTGTGGGGGGTCTGCCTACACTGCGCCTTCCGGTGCGGGGTCGCCATTCCAGCACCTTCGAACGCCAACTTCCATCGGTTCGTCGGATTATGTGCCCCGCCCATTGCCATTTCAGTTTCGTGATTCTTAGGGCTATGTCGGTGACTTTAGTTCTTCTACGGATCTCCTCATTTCTGATTTGATCGCGTAGAGAAACTCTAAGCTTAGCCCTCTCCATCGCACTCTGTGTGACTTTGAGCTTTCGAATGTGGCCCATAGTCAGCGACCACGTTTCCGATCCGTATGTGAACACTGGCAACACGCACTGTACGAAGACTATGGTCTTCTAGCACTGAGGGATATTGGACAAAAAGACCTTTCGTAGCTTTTCGAACGCTGCCCAACCGATTAGGATCCTGTGGTTGACCTCTATCTCGAAATTGGACCTACCTAGCTGGACTATATGTCCCAGGTATGTATGTATATATACTCGTCAACAATTTCGAGAGCAGAGTTCCCAACGATAACTGGGTAGAGCGGAATATGGATATTGGACATAACTTTCGTCTTATCCCTATTCATTTTTAGGCCCACCTGTTGAGAAGCTTTATTGAGGTCATCGACCATAGTATTAAGATCTTCCAGAGTCTCTGACATAATGACCACGCCACCATTATATAAATTTACCTTACCAAGTTATATATGTGCATAAAATGCCTCGAAAAATTACTCCATCAATTGATGAAAACTACATGAAACCCGATTAGTAGATTTTGTTTTATATGTAGGATTTCTTTGGCGTACTTTGGCGTAGCTTTACTCACATATAATGGTCTAAAGACACATATATGCCTTATGCATTTTTTTAAATAATTAGTTAAAATATTAGTATAATATTTATTATAATTGCACCAAAAAGTTTATTGCGCTTTCGTAGATTTAGAAAAGCCTATGATCGAGTGGTGAGGAATGAGCTGTGGTCAACGTTGTCTACGTATGGGGTGAGAGGTAATCTGATTCAAGCATTGCAGTTCCTCTATGAGTGTTCTAGTGCTTGTGTCAGAATAAACGGGGAGTACACGGAGTGGTTTCCTGTCGAAAGAGGGGTTCGACAGGGATGTGTTGCGGCCATGGCTGCTCAAGCTACTCATGGATAACTGTTTGACAGATTTAAAAGAAAGTATGTATGTATGGGTTAAGAATGAATGAATTATCAAATGTTTACGTTATGCTGATGATCAAGTAATATTTGCGTCATCCGCTAATGAGCTACAGGAGATGGTAAATATTATGAATAAAACTTTGAAAAGGAAAGGAATGAAAGTGAATGTAAACAAAACGAAAGTTATGCTTCTGAAAGAGGTGAATCTATGATGAATGGCAATATTTTGATAGATGGCGAACAAGTGGAAGAGGTGAAAGAATTTCTGTACTTGGGATCTAAAATAACAAAAGATGGAACATGTGAAAGTGATATTAAAAGGAGAGTGAATGCAGGGAATATAGTAAATGGTGCCATGCGCGCCTTTATGAATAGTCAGATGGTGTCTCAAAGGGCCAGACTGGCAATGCATGCAGGAGTGTTGGTGCCAACACTTATGTATGATAGTGAAAGTTAGGTATGGCAGAATAATCACAAAAGTAAAATAAATGCGGTAGAGATAAGAGCGTTGAGAAATATGAGTGGATTAAAACTGAGTGACAGAGTAAGAAATAGTGTGATAAGAGAACTTTGTGGTTTAAAAGAAGATGTAGTGACTAAAATTGAGAAAGCTATGCTTAGATGCTTTGGGCATGTCGTCGTCGTCGTCGTCGCTTCAACTGATGGACGTCCACTGCTGGACATAGGTCTCACGAAATGATGCCCACAAGACCCGATCTTGTGCCGCCTGGCTCCAGCGGCTACCGGCGATCCTCCTTATATCGTCGGTCCACCTTGTGGGGGGTCTTCCTACACTGCGTCGTCCAGTGCGGGGTCGCCATTCCAGCACTTTCCGACCCCAACGTCCATCGGTTCGTCGGACTATGTGCCCCGCCCATTGCCACTTCAGGTTCGCGATTCGTAGAGCTATGTCGGTGACTTTGGTTCTGCTACGGATCTCCTCATTTCTGATTTGATCGCGTAGAGAAACTCCGAGCATAGCCCTCTCCATCGCACGCTGAGTGACTCTGAGCTTCCGCATGAGGCCCATAGTCAGCGACCACGTCTCAGAACCGTAGGTCATCACTGGCAACACGCACTGTTCGAAGACTTTGGTCTTCAGGCACTGAGGGATATTGGACGAAAAAGTCTTCCGGAACTTCCCGAACGCTGCCCAACCGAGTTGGATTCGGCGGTTGACCTCTTTCTCGAAATTGGACCTACCTAGCTGGACTATGTGTCCCAGGTATGTATACTCGTCAACAATTTCGAGTGTAGAGTTCTCAACGATGACTGGGTGGAGCGGAACATGGATATTGGACATAACTTTCGTCTTATCCATGTTCATTTTTAGGCCCACCTGTCGAGAAGCTCTGCTGAGGTCATCGAGCATTGCATTGAGATCTTCCAGAGTCTCTGCCATAATGACCACGTCGTCGGCAAACCGTAGATGAGTGATGTACTCGCCGTTGATGTTGATGCCCAGTCCGTTCCACTCCATAAGCTTAAACAGGTCCTCCAACGCCGCAGTAAAGAGCTTCGGGGAGATAACATCTCCCTGTCGCACTCCACGCTGCAGTTGGATAGACTCTGTGCTTTGGTCCTGTATACGGACTGACATAGTGGCGT
>JACTOM010000069.1:4456315-4468924 GCA_015832385.1 Elymnias hypermnestra | reverse complement strand
CGTTCCTGGATCAAATCCAGGACATTTTAAATAAGGGCCAAGTCAAGAGTACTTTAAACCGACGAACTTGTATGAAAGGTTTAATGAGAATGAAAGAAGCGAAGGAGATATGCAAGGATCGTCGCAAGTGGAAGGACGTTGTCTCTGCCTAGCCTTATGGGAATGAGGCGTGGTGCTATGCATGTATGTATGTAAAATTGTTTCAAAATTTTTACTTGTAGTAATATTATTTATTTTTAAATAAAGGAAATGCAATTCAATTGCTACATTTTATTTACCTATACCTTTATTATTACAATACATACGATTATATAAGTGTAAGGTATACGAGTACGTTTACGCATATACGAGTTTTAGATCAATAATAATTTCTATTATGATTTTATTTAGATAGTTATACTAACAAAATCAAAAGTTTCATTTAGTGAACTTTAGTTCCTAAAATATACTTATTATGATAATTAGGTAACTTTTGAAAAAAAAAGCAATTATGATAAAATTATTTTATGTAAACTGGAAGTAACGTGACTTACTTGACTCATCGTCCATCGCCGTTCGCACTTCGCCGCCATATTGGTTTTATGTTGTAGTGAGGGATCATGTCGCGCTGTCCCTGATTTTAAAATATTTATATTATTATATTTAAACATATTAGATTTTGTGAGCAGTGACGTTCAAATTTAATTTTTGACTGTGTTGTGCGAAAAATCAGTTAATTACTGTGTTATGCGTTCTTAATTTTGTTTGAGCTATTTGCCCTGGGTAATACCATTGAAATAACCAAGTTAGTGAACGTCGACCGAGTACCAGAAGTGTCAGCCACGGAATATCGTAGACTGGTTCAGGTTGAAAATCTTACTGTTTTTTATGATTATTTGTCAGTTATTATTCTTATTGTGATAAAATCAAATACAAATTCAATCTACTAACCGGCATCCCAGTTGTTTACGTTTTATACAATCAAAAAGTTAAATTGCTATATCTATATTATTAATACAGTTGATTAATAATTTTTCAATGAAATATCAAAAGGCCTAATAGGAATTTTATTAATAGGCAAAAATTTAAATGGGTTAAGAAAATTTCTTGGTTTTCGGAGCGAAAGTATTTTTGTTGTCAACGAAGATTTGTTTTGGTTTTTGTGACGTTCATAACGCAACAAAATGATACAATGGCTTTCGTTAGTATGTTTTTATACGGCATCCCTTGCGATGTTCCAACTTTTGCGGTCAGCAACACGTACACGTAGTTCTTTAAAATTGTACCATGGAACCGCCATTTTGATTGCAGGCAAGGCGCCAGGGGTGGGGTGAGGTAGTCGGGAGGGGGCGGTCTTCACTATAAAAAAATGTGACGCTCACTCATTTAGTACTACTTCATGAATATCATAATAATGGAAATATAACCTTAATAATTGATGGTGTTTTGACAGGTGCTAGTCACATGGAATGTAGCTTGTCATCAACATGAATGGGGGAGTGAATGGTATGATGGAAGAGTCAATGGAGATGTCTCAAACTGACTCTTCTGAAAACTCTCACAAAGATGGCATTACTACAGAAGCTGACCCTTTAATAGTCAAACATAATAGCAGCAACTCTGGTACCAACAGTCACAGCGAGCCCTCAGTCAATTCTTGCAGCAATTCTAAAATTCAAAATCATGTAGTTCATGAACAGACTGATAAACCTTGCAGTGAATCTGAAACAAGCAATTGTATACTCATTGAATCTTCTGACAAACTTTGTAGCAACTCTGAGACTATCAATCCTGAAATTTCCGAGAAAATTTGCACTAAATTGGAAACCAATAATTGTAAGAAACCAAAAATTGTAAAAAGTGACCCTTCTCACTCCAGTAATGTTTCTGAATTATCTAACAGTAATGGCAGCATCAACAATAAGTTAGAAAATCTTGACATTCAACCCTCATGTACACTTCAACAGGCAAATATTAATAATGATACTATGGAAAATCATTGCAATACTAGTGACAATGAGTTAGGCTCAGATAGTCAAGAAAAATTTGATGATAATGATCTTCTAGAAGAAGGAGACCCCTTAGACAATTGCAATAATGATAACATAAGCAATGACGAGAGGATCCTTCCTGATAATGGGGTAAGAAGTCCATTACTTTTTCTTACTAGTTAAGTGATTTTGTTGAGGTGCTGTATGTTTCACAACATTTCCTAGGGTTATAGAAATTCTGTAATAGCATATAATTTTTATTCAATCAAAATCAAAATATTCTTTATTCAAGGTGGCTTTAAAAGCACTTTAGAATTGTCAGTAGTCTGTCCATTGGTAACAAATCTACCACCAGTTCGGAAAGTTGAATCCGCTGACATGAAGCCATCAAGAAACTCAACGGTTACTCTTTTAACGATAGATTTATATGCTACAACATGTAATTTATTGCTTCTGTAAGCAACTGGAATTAAGTCCAAATATTTCTATAACTTAAATAATCATTATAATACAACTTTTGTACGGTGTTTACGACATATTTCTTAAAATTATGTGGAGGAAAATCTAAAACTGATTGAGGTATCTTATTAAAAATATGTATTCTCAACCCGACAAATGATTTCTGAACCTTCTTCACACTAAAATATGGAATTACAAGTTAGTTTTTATTTCTTGTATTAAAATTGTGTATTTCACATTTTTTGCTTTATAAATGTATATTATCATGAGTATATAAGATATTATTAAATATATACTGCAACCTTACTCTGCGAATTGATGTTTCTTTGAGTTCATCTCTTATAGAAGCACAAGATCCTAATTGATATAGGGCCCATATTGCTCTTTTTTGTAAAATAAATTTAGTTTCAATGTCCGCCGCCGTACCCTATAACAGTATGCTGTAAGAGCTATAATGCTATGAAAATAGGCACAATTATATAATAAGAATACACCATTTTGGCAGATTCAATATCAGTGTATTGTCTTACTTTTCTAACAGCAAATACAGCAGAACTAAGTTTTCTTGCCAGAGTGTTAATATGGGCGCCCTACTGAAGCCCAGAATCTAATGATATACTTAAGAATACTGTACATTTAACATTAAGAATATTTGTATACATTTCTTTTGCATTTGGCAAAGTGAATTCAACATAGTAAGTCTTTGCCGAGTTTAATATTAAATTATTTACTGGAAACCAATATGAAACATGTGACAGGGTACTATTTACATCGTCGAAATTTTCCTTATTTCTATCAATGTCAAGGACGTGTCATCAGCAAATAGCACTATATCAAATTTGTCTTTCACATGGTACGGTAAATCATTTATATATATTAAGAATAGAAAAGGGCAAAGTATTGATCCTTGTGGGACACACATTCTTACCGGTGATCCCGACGACTTAAGAACGAACTACTTTGAAGATACAAACTCAACAAATTAAGTGCCCCACCTCTCACACCATAATGACTTAATTTAAGGATGAGAGTGCTATGTCCCACACAATCAAAAGTCCTTGAAAGATCACAGAATATTCCTAGTGCATTCTGGGACCTTTCCCAAGCATCATAAATATGTCTCATGAGGGACACGCCCGCGTCTGTACTATTGCGACCCTTTTTGAATCCGTGTTGCTCAGGATGAAGCAGGTTAATATATTAAAATGATCGAGTAGTTGATGAAGTAAAATCTTTTCAAAGATTTTACTGAGGGTAGGCAACACAGAAATATTACCAGAAATGTTACCAGGGTCACATTCATTACCGAATTTGAACAGAGGCACGACTACTATGTTTCATAAGGTCTAATTCTGTTCGTAGTAACATTTATTATGTATTAATAACTTCATTAGCAATGCCCCGCGGTTTTATCCGCGTAGATACAGATTTCATAGCAGTAGGAAGCCTTATAAGTCGGACTATAGATTTATTTTCGTTAACATAAAAGTTTTATTTCACTTAGTTGTTAATTACTTCCTTTCAGATTATTAGATATACACATTCATAATCTAATCAATATACAGAATTTACTTTACAACGAATAACTAATACATTTTTAAATTCTTAACTTCTTTTACTTAGAATGTCCGACATTAGCAAATTTCAAAAAATACTCTACAGGTATTGAAAAGAGAGAGGTGCTCATTTGGCGAATCTATTCAATTTGCGTCCGTGTAAATCTCCTAAGGTTTTTGTTTTGCGCCAGCGAGGCCATCAAATTAAAATATTTTTCAATACACGTAGAGTATTTGAAATATGCTAATGTCGGACATTCTACATAAATAATGTTACTAATTTGAAAATGTATTAGTTACATATATATTCGTTGTAAAGCAAAATCTGTATATTGATTTGATTGTGAATGTAAGTGCGTATCTAATAATCTGAAAGGAGGTAATTAAACACGTAAGTGAATTAAAACTTTTATGTTACCGAAAATAAATCTATAGTCCCACTTAGTAGACTTTCCACTGCCACGAAATTAGTATTTACGCGATTGAAACCGCAGGGCATTGCTAATGAAGTTATTAATACATAATAAATGTTACTACGAACAGAATTAGACCTTATGAAACATAGTAGTCGTGCCTCTGTTCAAATTCGGTAATGAATGTGACCCTGGTAACATTTCTGGTAATATTTCTGTTCAACCAAACTTCTGCATAGATTTAGATATGTCCCATTGACGTTTAATATCAATATTTTGATGGCCATTATTATATGCCTTACTAACCTTTTATATAAGATAACCTGTGGCTGCTTATTCCTGTTACACAATTAGTACGCTTAGTGCAGTTATATATTGATTTTTATAAATAGACATGAATTTATGATAGCCGGCGAGACAATGGATAAAAGAGTACATGATTCGTACTTGGACAGCACCCTTAAATTTATTCTAAAAACTTTATGTGCTTATTTGAAGACATGATTGTATGAAGAGTTTTTGTAACAGATTATGCTTTTTTTTAGTCTTACTTTGTGTTAAGTAGTACATTACCGCAATATCTTTAGTGGGAATAAATTCAAAGCATAGTAGTTTAAAATTATCTATATTACAAATTGATATTTCCAAAAAGTTATTGTGCTTTCATTTATTTATAAAAGCCTATGATCGAGTGGTGAGGAATGAGCTGTGGTCAGCGTTATCTAAGTATGGGGCGAGCGGTAATCTGATTCAAGCATTGAAGTCTCTCTATGAGGGTTCTAGTGCTTGTGGCAGAATAAACGGGGCGTACAAGGAGTGGTACACATCCCTGTCAAACACCTCTTTGGACAGGGATGTGGTGCGTCACTATGGCTGTTCAACCTATTCATGGATAACTGTTTGACAGATTTAAAAGAAAGTATGTATGGGTTCAGAATGAATGAATTACTCATCAAATGTTTACTTTATGCTGATGATCAAGTAATACTTGCGTCATCCGCTAATGAGCTACAGGAGATGGTAAATATTATGAATAAAACTTTGAAAAGGAAAGTAATGAAAGTGAATGTAAACAAAACGACATTTATGCTTCTGAAAGAGGTGAATCTATGATGAATGGCAATATTTTGATAGATGGGGAACAAGTGGAATAGGTAAAAGTATTTGTATACTTGGGATCTAAATTTACAAAAGAAGGTACATGTGAATGTGATATTGAAAGGAGAGTGTATGCAGGGTATATGTTAAATGGTGCCCTGCGCGCCTTTATGAATAGCCAAATGGCGTCTCAAAGGGCCTGACTGGTTATGCATGCAGGAGTGTTGGTGCCAACACTTATGTATGGTAATGAAAGTTGGGTGTGGCAGAAGAATCACAAAAGTAAAATTAATGCGGTAGAGATGATAGCGTTGAGAAGTATGAGTGAATTAAAACTGAGTGACAGAATAAGAAATAGTGTGATAAGAGAACGTTGTGGTATAAAAGATGTAGTGACTAAAATTGAGAAAGGTATGCTTAGATGGTTTGGGCATGTAGAGATAATGAATGAAAGGAGACTGACAAAAAGGATTTATGAGTCAAGAGTGAATGTGAAAGTTGGAAGGGGAAGACCAAAGCGAACGTTCCTGGATCAAGTCCAGGACATTTTAAATAAGGACCAAGTCGAGTACTCTAAACCGACACACTTGTATGAAAGGTTTAATGAGAATGAAAGAAGCGAAGGAGATATGTAAGGATCCATGGCGAATGGAAAAACGTTGTCTCTGCCTATCCTAATGGGAAATAGGCGTGGTGCTATGCATGTATGTATGTATTTGCTTTTTCTTAAGCCGTTAAGGCCACCTCCAACCGGCGGTCGGCTATCATAAGGGCAATTTGTAATTTAGATAAAGCTGCTCAATATCTAAATTTGATAAAATATTAAAAATTTGAAATAATTTATTTTTTAGTCTAATGTTAGTTAACTTTTAAGTAGTCAGATGCAAATTCTAATGACTTCTCGATCAAAAAATGGAATTTGTGGACACTTGGGAGCGTGCTGTATTGATAGCTCCAGATGCGTGGTAATAAATAAATTTATTTCGTTTAAAATAATCACGAGCAATTTCATTTCGGGTAAGTTGATGTATAACGCGTGTAACTAGAGTAGTTCGATACCCACATTACAATATTTGCCGCTATAGAGGAGACAAGACATTATCAAAGGGCGGTTTTTGAAGGAAGACGTGCTTACCTAGACCTGTACAGTTTTAATGAAAATGATTAAGGTGGAAAGTAATAATAAAAATACATAATATTTTTTGTTAAATACCACATACCAATTGTAGATTGTTGATATTTAGGACAATTTACATGGGCTGTAGTATAGTTGCAGTTAAATAATTTCTATATCACCAATCTCGAAAATACCCAATTATTTAGACTAAATCAGGATTAATAAAATCACATAAATTAAAAGTTTGCTCTATATTTCATATAAATTTTCACAAATGTTAACCTTAGTTACTTTTTTATTTGTCGTCAGGTGTCTGATGACTCGGAATCATTTCGCGATCATTCGCAAGACGAAGAAAGTTCAGAGTTATTGGTACAAAAAAAAGCAGAAGAATCTGTCAGCATACATTCAGAGTCTGAAATGGAACAAGACGAATCCTCACAAGAAAATAAAAAAATAAATCAAATAATGAAAGATTGGTCAGATGGTTATAACAGTAATGAGTGTTCAAGTCCAGAAGTTCAGGAAATTGTAAGTGATAATGATAATACGGTAATAGAACAGGAACCCAAGCCTGAAGTAGAAAGCACACCACCTTTACGAAGAAGCAGTAGGGCTATAAAACGGAAAAGGTATGATGATGATATGGAGAATGGGGATGATGAATCAGAACTCGAGGAAATGGCTATGCATGATGTAAAGCGTAGATCGAAAGCAATTGTCGTGAATAATACTCGAACTTTAGTTGCAATGGCAGAAAGACAAATGAAGTCGGGGAATAAAAAGGACCACACTGTAGTAATAATTGATGGAAATTATGAAACTTCCAATAGGGTACAGCCTATGCGGAAAAATTTTATGGCCATGAATAATTCTACATTGACTCCACAGAATTTGTATCAGAATATATTAGCACGAGGCACCACTTTGACATCAGTGAGCAGTAAGAATTCAGTACAACATCAAGCACAAAGTAACTCACAACAATCAATATTACCATCCCTTACTGATGATATGTTCGTTGTTGAGGCACCATCTTTTGTTGTACCATATGTGTATGAAAAACCATCATTTAAACCATTCAGAGAATTTGTTGACGATTTAGGTAAAAAATTAGCTGTTCAGGAAGCAAAAGAAGAGGAACAGAGGAGAGAAAAAGAAAAAGTAGAGAATGCAAAAGCAGAGAAGGAATTACCAGACACAGAATCTACAGAAGAAGATGGTGAAAAAGAGAAAGGTGAAGAAGAAAATGATGATATAAGTAAAGACGAAAAACAGGAAATTGAAGTCAAAGAAAAAAAAGTAGAAACAAAAGGTGAGCAGAGATTTCTTAATTTCATGCGCTTTTATGGTTCCTTACAATATTATTGTAGCTTGTACACACAATACAGTTTTTCTTTTAAAAATGGATTATCGATTTAAAATAAATATCTCAAAATGTATTTCTTGCACAATTTATAATAATATCCCATTTAATATCCTGCGAAATATTGTATTACATTTATAGTTAACCTCAAAAGAACTGAAAAGGCAGGGAAATAATTGTTATTCCAAAGAAAATATATGTGTTTCAATTAATTGAGTATAAACAAAAACTACATTCTAAAAACTTTACAAGGAGACTAGTTATCATATTGTAATAATATGTTTATTTTTCCTTTTTAGAGTACCGGAGGCGTAAACGTGAGGAAGATGATGCGTCTTGGGACGGTGAATCCTCATCAGAGTCTGAAGATGACATAGCCAGTGATGAGGAAGATGCCGTTGTAATTAAAGATAAAGTAGAACCAATTGAAGAAATCAAAGATGTTACTGGATTAACAGTAGAGAAAATAGCTTCTGGAAAATCGGATAATTACTTTGACATGTCACTTGGAAGGTTTTTTATGGATATTGGCCTGAATTTTGTTCAAGAATATGTACAAAATGATCTCTTAAAGCAACAAAATAGAAAGCTTCACAGAGAAAAAAAGGGAGGGCATAGTACAAAAGCAACAGAGTCATCTATTGTGTCCCTTACAAAAAATTTACAAATAAGCAAAGAGAATAATGCACCTTACAAGTTTAAGATGCGTAAATGTGAATTCTGCAATTTCAAATCTGAATCTCTGCTAGTGTTGTCCCATCACTTGGAAACTCCTCATATGAAAAATAATGTTTACAAATGTAACTATTGTGGCTTTGATAGCAAGAGTCCTCATGATATACTGTATCATATGGAAACTGTGCATAATGCTTCTGGACGATTGGAAAGGGCTCCTGCATATCATCAATGCGCAAACTGTCCCTTTGAAGATAATGGTAAAGGGAAACTGGCTCGCCATCTTGTAGCATGTGCTAAGAAGTTTAAACCTGGTTTCAATTTGTCACCACCCATCGATTGGGAACCACCAGCCAAAATTCCAAAGGTAATGTCAATTTATTTACATGACGATTTAATTATGCAAATAATATTACCAATTTACTATTGGTATTATATATTTATATTAATTAATATTTTCAGTTAAGACGCCGTGTCTGTATATTTATGGGCGTAAGTTTTGTTGATTCTGTATCTGAGTTTGCCTAATTTTTTATGTCGAATTTTTTCTAAATGTATTTTCGGACATATTTCTTTCACTTATAATATAACACTGTGGTCTGTTAACGTGATGTCACTGGATAGAAATCCAACGCGAGATTGACAGCTTTCTGCTTTTCCATAAATTTAGCTTTTAACACAAGTGCTTTTAGAACAATAGGGTTTCAATCTATATCTCCTAACTTCCATTGTAGCTAATTTTTTTTTTACAACAATTTGATATACAGACAACATCGTAAGAAAAGTGTGATCGGCCGAGGAGGCGAATGGACGGCGATCATAATAAATTAAAAACATTTGTAGAAAATTAATAAACATATATATTTTGGGAGGGTTAATTAGTTAAGGGCTTCACTGCCATTTGGAAATTTTAATATGGGTTCATGTAAGCCTAAAGTTTATAAAACCATGCTCTATGCTTAGTTCAAAGCAATAACTATCTTATTAACACTTGAATTTAACTGATCTACGGTTAATAAATTTAACAACAGATCTGTAATAATATTTATGAATTACGTTAACTGCATTTTTGGTCTAATTGTGTATTAATAGGTCCTGACATGGGCTTTTTTGTTTTTATCTCTGGGAAATACATGTACGCACTCCCGAGTATGGGGTTGAGGCTTTGGAAGGAGGAAGAACTGGCAATTCCCACTCAAACCCAACGGGACCGTCGTCAACCGTGAGTGAGGAGCCATGGGTTCGTTGTGGTATTGCTTTCTAGCTCTCAGGTTTCAGCTGGCTCACAGATTCTCTACAGGGTGAAGAGTTGTTTGAACTAGGAATGAGGGCCTCCTCCTTCCTAGTTCTTGTCGTCGGGGCTGGAGAATTTCGGCGGCATTCACCCTCTCTATTTGCCGTGCTTCCTTTAGCGAAATTAGAGTCTCGCGTAAGGAGGCAACCGCTCGCCAGGACGGCTCACTGATGTGTATTGCATCTATAATACTTGCCAGTGAGAGGCGGGACATTTTGCGACCGTGTGGTGGGCTGTGTCCAGGGAGGCCTCACACTCGTGACAGTTGACCGATGGTTCCTGGTATTGACTACTGGGTTGGGCCAATTCAAAAACATGTTGTGTAAACACAGGAAGATATTCCTGGAGTTGGGTGAAAATCATTTAGGAGAGGATTATTTATTCCTTTTTCATTACAGATGGCTCGAGCTCGTAATCAAATGATGGGGACATATCAGAATCCGTTCCATCGTGGTGCCATGGGAAATAGTTTTGGGCGTCCCGTCATGACCAACTTTGGAAACCCTACTGCATTTCGACCTAGAGGTCGATCGCCTATGGCTGTTACCCCACGACCAACTCCAATACAGGGAATACCTATATTACGTGGTTGTGTTATTGCCAGGAACAACAACCCTACATCAGTGCAAATGTCCTCAAACTATGTATGTAAAATTTTATTATGTTGTAAACTAAAAAACCCGGTCATGGATTAATGTGCTCTATGTGCTTGAAATAATTGTAATAGAAAGTAGACAATATAACATCAGCTGTTTGCCAGCATTTCTTACTATTGCTTTTGGCTAATAAATTTCACTACTTATGTAGTATTGTAAAAAGTTACAAATTGTTTTTTAACTCTTAGCTATTACATTGGAAACTTATGAAGCGATTCCAATTTCTATGTGAATAGCTTTAACTTTAAAATTGACAAATGATTTTATATGAACTCTCAATCCCTTTGTGTTGAGGCAGACATAGGCCAATCCAAAATTGGCCTATGTCTGCCTCGAGTGTTTCTTTATATAAAATTTCACTGAAGTTGATTCAACTGTTTAGATATGAAAACATATAGACACGTATACTTTCGCATTTGTAGTATTAATGTAAATTATTCACACACAATGTTATATATAAAATGATTATGTTGTACACAGAATGAGAAGAATATACCATCACCAAAATCTGCATATCAGCCTTCAATCTCGATTACTCCACTACCACGACAACCTCAACCAGCTCAAAACCAATCTCAGAATCAATCTCCACAGAACAAAAGCACATGTGTTATATGTGAGATTTGCGATGGTTACATTAAGGACTTAGAACAACTACGGAGCCATATGCAATGGATACACAAAGTTAAAATACATCCAAAGATGATATACAACAGACCTCCTCTTAATTGTCAAAAGTGTCAGTTCAGGTAAAATTTCATTTATTAAATTCCTACTGTTATTTAACACATACACACACTTATACATACATACATAGCATCACGTCTCATTTCCATAGGGATAGGCAGAGACCACATCCTTCCACATTCCACACAGCATTCTCTTATCACACTATTTCTTACTCTGTCACTCACTCTCTTCCACAATTCACACTCTCCTGCATTTATTTTACTTATGTGATATTTCTGCCATACCCAACTTACACTACCATTCATCAGTGTTGGTACCAACACTCCTGCATGCACAGCCAGTCTGGCCCTTTGAGACATCATCTGGCTACTCCTAAAGGCGTGCAGAGCACCATTTACCATATTTCCTGCATTCACTCTCCTTTCAATATCACTTTCACATGTTCCATCTTTCGAAATTTAGATCCCAAGTATAGAAGTTCTTTCGCCTCTTCCACTTGTTCCCCATCTATCAAAATATTGTCATTCATCATAGATTCATCTCTTTCAAAAAGCATAACTTTCGCTTTGTTTACATTCACTTTCATTCCTTTCCTTTTCAAAGCTTCATTCATAATATTTACCCTCTCCTCTAGCTCATTAGCGGATGATGCAAGTATTACTTGATCATCGGCGTAGAGTAAACATTTGATGAGTAATTCATTCATTTTTAATCCATACATACTTTGAATGAATGAATAGGTTTAACTAGGAAATTAAAAATTAAAGGATCAAAATATATCTAAAATTTTAACGATTTTTCACATGGTACAATATCATTTTTAATTTATTCTATTTGGATTAAAGCATTTCATTTGCTTCTCTTTTTATAGTCTAAGTTCTCATTTAAATCATAGAACGATTTCTCAATGAGTTTTCTGTAATAAAGGATTAAAATTTATTTACTGACATCTTTTTAATCTCTTCTGGCAGTTTACTAAAGAAATATATACAGTTAGCCTTCAATGATTTGGCATATTTATGCAGCGTAATAGAATTTACAGCAATTATATGTTTATTGCTTAGGTGCAATCGCTTTTTTCGTAAAAGAGTAAATATTTTAAGGACGTACAACAAGTTAACTGTCTCATTGGTCTAGTCTAGTAACGGTCTAGTGGTTAGCATGTTTGATTACAGACATAAGGCCTTAGGTTCGAGTCGCGTGTCGGGCCAATTAAAAATGAATATTAAGTTTTCTATTAACATTTTCTGAATATTTGCCCAAAGTTGAGCACGTAAAGACATCGATTTTGCGCCTGATCTCTCTCCGGTCGTGT
>JACTOM010000069.1:4406413-4456061 GCA_015832385.1 Elymnias hypermnestra | reverse complement strand
ATATACTGTATATATTACAAAAAATTATAGTCCTCCAAATTCAAAATTCTTTATTGCCTATGTGGCGTGCAATACAATACAGTGTTATAAAACCAAAATTTAAATCTATACACATTAAAATAAATTTACAACGTAATATAGCAATTCCACTGACACCTGTATATAAAGTGTAATAGTTAGTATTATTACACATTTTTCTTAATTTTTCAGATTTTTCACCGATCAGGGTTTAGAAAGGCATCTTCTGGGATCTCACGGGTTGGTCACAAGTTCAATGCAAGAAGCGGCAACCAAGGGTAAAGATGCTGGTCGCTGTCCAGTATGTGGCAGGGTAAGCAACGTTCAATTAAAAGCTTTTATCGACGAGTAGTAGAACTGATGGTATCAAACAATTCTCGGGTAGCTGCTAGATTCCGTTAGTAGAAGATAGGATCTTGTGACAGTGTTTAAAGTGTAACCTATGTCTACTAATTGAGTTCCACAATGTTAGATTCATAAAAAAATACTCATCATAAGATCTACAAAGCTATTCCCGATTGACTTGAAATTCAGATAGGACAGATTTCCCTATATTCTCACGGGATCAGGAAGGGGTTTTGTTGCCCTAGATATGATTTTTTAGTCTTTGTTTTCATTTTACTTTACAAAAATCAAACGAAAAACAAAATAACATATATATGCATTATGTCAGGTATGTTCTGAGAAATTAAGATACATTGAAGTAAATAAAGAGGAAAATGTCGAACATATATTTTATATTTCCATAAAACACCTTTTATGAACTTTTGTATAATTTTTCAGGGGACAAATTCTTTTCAAAGGCTCATCAAAGGGTAGTGACAATAAGTTAAGAATATCACAGACAAAATGAAATAAAAATCAAAATTTACTTACTATACTTTCTTAAAAAAAATTATAACTAACTACAACTACATTTTTAAAATAATGATCTAACACTTCCGAGATGCCAAAATAAAATCATTAATAATATATTATTAATTAAAAGGAAATTTACTAAATCTTAACTTGATGGGTATTTTAGAATTTGAACACAGTATTATTCCGATAGTTCCAAATGATATGAAAAAATATCAGCCATTTGGTCAGATTGTTTGGACTCAAGTTAATGTCCTGGTTTCAAGTTTATGGTAATTAAAAATTTTGTAAGAAATTATCAGTATATGCCTAGAGTTGGGTTGATGATGTTGTGCAAAATTCGTTTTTCTAGAGAGCATATTAAACCAGAGATGTAGGAAGTATGAATTAGGGCCCCATAAGGAGATTATTAATGTATCCTCTTATCATTTTCAGGTGTACCAATGGAAGCTACTGAATCACGTAACCAGGGACCACAAGCTTACGTTGAAGCCCGCTCATCTTTCGTACAAGTGCACTGTTTGCACGGCTACATTTGGCATGTACAAGCAGTTTGAAAGCCATGTTTATTCAGCACACAGTGTTGTTGCCAAACGCGTGATGGACAAAGGGAAGACTGCACCGCAAAATGTGAAGGCAGGCCAGTCGCTACTCAAGCCGCTCAAAATTAACGACGAAATCACTATTATACCTCAACCTGTCAAACAGCTTACGCCTCCAATAAAGGATAAATAGGTAAAATCGACGTCTTTTATATATTACCTTTTAACTTCATAACGAGATAAGTCCGAAAACTTTACAGTTTTATTTAAAGTGAGCAAACTTATCCAACACATTTAATGATATTTCTTAATATCAGCTTTGAAATGTACAAAAAAGTACCTATTATTACTTTATCTCGCTTCTGATATATACGAACTCTTTTCGGTGCCTAATTAGTCTACTTAAATGTGTTGTGTTCGCTTTGCCCGACTTTACGTAACGCTCTCGTCACACATTTACCAGCTTACTCTATAAGTCAAGCGTCCGTAAAGAAGTTTTACTTCAAAAATCTGTCGTTTTGTCACTATTATTTCTGGATGAGGTTTATTTTAGAGATAACAAATTATTACATTAAAGGCGCGTTTAAATTCTTCTGTATGTGGGTCTGACTGAAGTTCTTAACAGCTTGACAGCTTTGATGTATTTTGTGTGTGTTCAGGTGGAAGAAGAATGTCTAAGATGTGAAATTCGAACCAAACGTTGGCTTCCTTCATATTTACGCGATCAGGAACTATGCGAGTAATACAATCGGAAATTGCTTGTCTCTTTACATATATAAATAAAATCCTGTATTCCGAAAATTTTGCTTATAAAATTAAATATGATATATCGATTTTTGGCATCATTTTTAAAGTTTACTTTTAATTTGTTTTGATTATTTATAAATTAGTTTATATATTAATTGCAAAGCGATTGTATATATTTTTAGTTTGTCGCATATCGCAAAATTATATTTGTTATTGGGACCAGTTAATGTTATTTAATCATTTTGGACTGCAACTGCCTCATTGGTCTAGTGGTTAGCATGTTCGACTACAGACATGAGGTCCTGGGTTCGAGTCCCGGGTCGGGCCAATTCAAAAATCAATATTGAGTTTTCTATTAAGATTTTCTCAATATTTGCCCGAAGTTGGGAAGTTGGCGGTGTGATCCACCCCCGTGCCTCGGAGAGCACGTTAAGCCGTCGGTCCTGCGCCTGATCTCTCTCCGGTCGTGTCGGATTCCCGTCACATCGGACTATGAGAGTGAAGGAATAGAGAGTGCACTTGTGTACTAAGCCTGCCAATCCGCAGTGGAGCAGCGTGGTGGGTCTATGCTCTAAAAAAAAACCTTCGCTCCCCGGAGTGAGGAGGCCTGTGCCCAGCAGTGGGACGTTAATGGGCTGCTACTTACTAATCATTTTGGATAAATAGGCATTTTGAGTTTGGTGGGGGTATTACGTCAAAATACCATAAATTGAGCATTTGGGTAAATTATTTTTGCATGATAAACAATGTTTCCTAAAAGTGGCTTATTAAATTGTAATGAACTTAAGAAACTAATCTTGCCACAATTAGATTTTTTATTATAATGTGAAATTGCCTAGGCTTAAAATTTAATTTATGCACTATTTGCGAAAGATTTTATTGAAGCAAGTTAAACCTGGCTGACTACGGTGATATTATACACTTACTTAATCAAAATTGGTTCAGTCATTTTACAGATAAACATAATATCCAAGACTAGAATTTATTTAGAAGTGACTTGTAAATATTTACTAGAATTTGGTGATTTTACCATCTCAAACAAATCTAGTATTCAGTTGTAAATCAATCTGCAATACAGAATATTCTTTATCCAATTATTAAGTGTCTTTAACTGCATTTCGTTAAAATGTATATCTAAGAATCATATTTAAAAAACGGCTGGCGGTTCGTACGTTTCGGGTGTAGCAAAGTTATATACGCACCAAATAGATGGCGCCGTACTTTAAGACCCACATTTGAGTACATAGATGCAGTTGCGTAGCTCAGCTGGTTTTTTTTTATAAACAATTTTTTTTAATAGTTAAATGCATATGAAAATTATACGGAAGTATGTCATTGATTTGCTTAGCAATGCAGTGCTAAGTTTTTGTAATCTGTGCTTTGCGATGCTATTTTGTCTATGTATCATGTTATCATTATAATACACATTTATGTACTCAACAAACTATTACTATAGAAGTTCTATTTGTTTATTGCTCAAAAGAGATGCCTGTTATGGTTTATACGCCGCATTGTGCCGAAATGCAAATTTTTTGCTTTGCTGATATTGTGTTAACTTGGCACGGCCGAAGCCACCTACCGGCCCAGAATCAGACAAATGCAATTTCCTAAATTCGTCCCGCCGGAAATCGAATTTGCGACCTCTGCTGGCGAAGTAACTTAATGATGCTAAAATTCGAATTATGAACTGTGAATTAAATTCCAGTATCCATCTTTTCCCATATTGAGATATGTTTTAGCGCCTTGCAATAGCCACTTGACTTTAAGATAATTTCTTTATATTAATATCACAAATATTTTCGGTGAATTTTATTGTATGCCGTTGTTTTGCATGATAACAAAATCCAATATTTTAGTAACTAACAGAAGTTTCATTTTTTTGTCAAAAAATCATAATCAATATAGAATGATTACACTGTGGCACCACAAAATGCTATTGTGTAAAATTAGCTTTCTTAAATTGTATCACTATTTTATAAAGGTTATAATGTGGATATGCATGTTATAACAAGAAATACTATTATGTGAATCATACCGGCATATTAAGTGAATCATAAAAAATAAATAAATAAAGGTTTGATATCAGAATCGTAACCTTATTTAATACGGATATTAAATATTTTTTTTTATGTTCTGCTAAATATGCCGGTGTGTAAATAATAATATTAATAATAAATAAAGATATTTATTATTCTTTATTACATTTTGAAACCAAGTGAAAGACGAGCTGACTGCCTAATACAAATGCTTCTTCTTAGTTTAGTATTAATTAAAAAAAAATGTTATAGCAATAAATTGAAAAAAAATATTGTAGAATGATAGTAACCTATTTTGTTTCAGGTGTAAGCAGCACTACGATTGGTACAAAGCCGTGAGCTTGCCAATGCCTTTGTCGTACATTTCTTATGGTTTATGAGCATTATACGACATAGATAACAGCACTATGTGTACATTCCAATGTGTTTGCTAGTGTACACTGACATTTTATTACAGTGCTGTACTTTAAACCTTATAACATATGTTTACTATATTACTATGTAAATTCAGAGACCAGTGGAATTATTAAGTGTGTCAGTCGTTATGTAATTACGCATCAGTTACAAAATCTTTATAACGTCAGTTGGATGGCAAATCTTGTACTGTTCTATGGCAGAGCTCGGCAACCTTAGGGTCGGTATTTAATTATACCGTATATACTCTTGCGCCTTCTTGTTGAGGGTCTTAAGTGGTCTGCACAAAAAGAAACGAAATAATCGCGTTAAAGGTTCCGAAAATATTGAAATAGTATGGTATGGTTCTGTGGCTTACCGACTAGTCAGTTATTCCAGCAACATTTTAAAATTCTTCAACCTCTTTCACCTTTTTCAGGAATTAATTAATCTTTTCAGCCCTAAGTATTAAAAAATTACGCGTGATGCGAACAGGGTCACCAAGAGACCCCAGTTAGTTTGTATGTGATCCGTACATTATTGCCTTAATTATTTTATGTAACAATTATATAACCACTGATATACACAATAGTTCAATTGTTTATGACAACACTGGTTAGTCTATACTATTGGTGGAATTTGTCATGTATGAGACAGAGTGATGGTTACCGAAAAAAAATGGTAGAGTCAATTCTTACCTTGATGTTATAAAATTACATATTAAAAAAGCATAAGAAGTGTTGTTATATTTATATTTGTGCATAATTTATCTCATGTACGAGTCGTGGAAACCGTCATATAATTTCAAAGAAGGCAATATCCTTACAAAATTTATACAGACAATAAGAAATGCGCTTTGTATTACAATAAAGAATATTTTAATAAAAAAAGTTACAATATAAGCCTTAATGAAAAATAAAACAAAAGTACTGGCAAAAGTAATTAATTAATTGCCATAGAAGAATAAATTTCCTTCCTCAACCTTAAAATCGCTTTTTTCCCAAACACCCAATATGTTTCTTTTCTTCCAGTAATTTGTTCCTGCTTTCATCAATTATTCTTTTTTTCTCAATAATTAATATTTCAGTTTCTATAAAGCATACTGTAATTGAGTAGCCCCACTAGTAAAATTTAATGCGCTTTTCTTTTTTGTAGTTATATATTTTAAAAATTCTTGTGTCAAATGACACTTTCTAAACCCCCATTTGCTCTTATTAGTAATTTGCTCCAAAACATTCAGATTTCCCTAGGTAAGAACCAAATGTTGCGTGGAAAACTACCTCAGATGTTTTCAATGGTTCTAAACCACTCATTTTCATCCTCAAGTTTCTAGTTCTGATGAAATCCCTATAATATTTTAATGCCGCAAAACTTCATTGCACATTACTCTTACGTTTCCACATCTGTTTGAACAATAATAATGGGAAATATGCTTTCTGTGTGGATCTTGCTGTGGTTAAATGTGATATGTCTCTCAAGTCTTTTAATACTCCGGACACATTCCCAGGGTGTGTTGCTTCCTTCAAGGCTGCAATAATTTCGGGTGTCCTTGGTAACATCTGAAGGCTATTATTCAAAGTTGATTTCTATTTCTCAAAGAATTTGTCCTCCATAACTAACAAGATTGCTTGAGTTAATGGACCTAGACTCCGCAATATTCCAGTTCTCTCTGGAGGCAGAGTAACTCCTTGTAAGAGACAAATGTGTTGATTTGTGACTCCATGTTGAGAAATGTTTTGTGTGTTTTCTTGTTTCTGAGGTACGACCCTAACTTTACCATCAGCTGTCCTCTTTAATCCTCTTTTTGCCACAGAACTACTTACTTTAAATCTTGTAACACCTGTCCTAACTTCGTCGTAGAAAGATCTAAATAGTGTTACAATTTCGATTATAGTAGTGCATATTAAAAAGTTTTAACTTTATTTGTTCACTCCTAATCTTTTCTACTACAGATTTAACGGTAATTTCCACCCCGTCAACTTTCGTTGAGTATTCAAAAAAATTCCAATTCTACCTGATAAAAGTACGTCTACCTAAAAAAAGATGATGCAAAATATTAGAATCTTGCCGAAAGTAGAGCATTTAATTGTATTATAAATATTAATTAAATCAGTTATTTATTAGATTTTAGATTCTGATAAATCAATGTTATTGATACTAGTATAATAATAACGTATCTTACCTTTGGAAAGTAATTTTCTAAACCAATTTGGGCCTGTCAAATAATGCATCATTTCTTTTGTATTGAAAGTTAAGGAATGGATACGTTCATGTCTCATTTAAAATGATTTAATATAACTTTCATTATAAATATGCCATTTCTGATGGCATATGTGTATTCTTAATTCACATGTAATTTGTGATTATAAGTCTAATAATTTATTAATATGGATACTGTCGTCTTATGTTAATTATATGACTTGAATATATAGAATCTGTTTGATTTTGCAAATTCTATTACTAAACTAATTAACGTATGTAATAATGTACGTATGTTGAATTTTAGAGATTAGATGTATTCTGCACCAGATTTTACTGTTCCGCTGCTTTGGATGAATAACCACGTAATTAAAAATATCAAAACTAGTGAAGGATAGCAGAATCGAGAATATTCTACATTTTATTATCAGTACCTTTCCGGCCTTAAGTATCAAAAAATTACGCGTGATCCGAACAGGGGTACCAAAAGACATGAATTTATTTATATGAAATGTAAAAGCGAGAGTTATCTTTGCGCTTCCATGAGGCCACTGATCGGAATCTGTCTCGCCCTTTTCTCAGGGTGGTACCGCGTATTTCGAATGAGAGAAACGTATCAACTATTCCCAAATACAAGATTTTTAAACGATTCGCGCTTTCGGCAATATAAACCAAAATACAGGAAACGGTTTTTGTAATGCATTTTTAATTATAAATAAATAAATATGAAGAAAGTGACTCTTCTAATACTCAAGTTATTAAATTAAAACTAGCATGTGTGCCGGCTAGGTTAAAACACATAATCGGAAAAAGTAACTGGCACCACGAAATATTGTTATGTCATTGGCTGGTTTTAAAATGTAGTTTATTTTTGAAACAGCTCTCCTGTAAATTAAGCTTTCTTGATTTATGTCACTATTATTTCATAGCAGCGGTTTATATTTACATTGGCTTAAGAGGATTGGTTACAAAACTGGTTGGTTAGATTATCTAACGTAACTGCTGTTTTTTTGAAACACTTCCCATCTAATGAGTTTCTAATAAGAGTCGCGATGTGGAAGTAAGCAATACTCTAATTAATGTTTCATAAAATAAATTATCTTGAGATTGTGTACCAAAATTAAGCTCTATATCTTTGATTTATTTTAAGTTGCTTTAATTTTTTACAACTTTGAAATTGTATTGTTTTATTTATATTGTAATAATTTTCTAAGTTATTCGTGTATGATACACTTTACCTTGCACTATGTATTTTACATTGGGTACAATCTCTGAATTTAACAAGGAAACTACAACCACTGACACAGTCATAAATACTACATGAATAATTTTTTTTAAAACGAAATCTCAAAAGAATACTCTAAATAAAAGTTTTGAAGCTTTTCCTCAATACCCAATTTTTTTCGTTAAACCTATAATATAGAGCTTTTGTGGAGAATTTCGTTTTGACTCTTAAGAGGTCGTGGTCAGAAATGAAAATATACAGTTCAATCCATATATAGCTACTTTTATAAAGTAGATGTTTACTTTGAAGTTGATATTGTTCTTAAGAGATCTTTGATTGCTTTTCAATTTGGGTCCAGGTACAATTTTGTTTTTCAAAAACCATATTGCGTCTTTAGCACAAGATTTTTTCAAATATCAATACACCAAGATAATAAACAGTAGATCGTCTATAGCTTTCCTTTGCATTAGAAAAGCCTATTTTTGTACGGGTTTGATTGGTAAGATATTAGTTGGAAATACCTATTCACATTTACAAGTAATAAAAATTGTTTGGATATATAGATCGACAGAATAAATATAATTAAATATCGGGGTGAAATTGTTTCTTTCAAACCTAAATGAAAGTAAATATAAAGTTTATTCAAAATGCTTTATTCTCGATTTAACACTACCACAATGATGTTAATTAATCACCTTTTTTGTTTATCACAACGACAATATAAGTAAGTAGTGTAGATTCCGAAAGAGTAAACGTTAACTATGCTTCATTATATTTATTTATTAATTTTCAATGTATTTAAAAACAGATTTGTTGAATTGATTGTTGATATTTTATCATTATACTGGCTTGTCTTAGTTCTATGATAAGGTTACTTAGTATAAGCATAGGTAAATCTTACTCATTAAGGCTATCATAGATACTTAATAAGCGTGCACTTACAAATATTGTCACTGCCTCGGCTTTTAAGCCAGTGATAAATAGAGCAAATAAAAATTTATATAATTCGTTGATGTCCACTTAGTTAATAATATATGAGCATCGCATTGCATACCTGATAGATCACAAAAAAGCAATACTAGTATATCCATTTTGTATCTTACTTTAACGCAAAATGACGGGATGTATGAAAAAAAAACATTTTGAAAATAAAGAATTCGCTATATGTATAGAATTTCAAATTATACTAACATCAATACTTGAATAAATGGATTCGTTGTTTAATATTAAAAATATCATTGTATTTGTTAATCGAACTCAATTTTTGCATTTTTAATACCACGGTGTTTGGAACTTTAAATAATACAGATACGGAATATTTCAATGATCCTTTTCCCGTTATCGGTCTCCTGCAAAATAAAGCTCATAAAGCTTACGCTTCAAACTAAATGTCAAATAAAAATTTGTATAAATCTATTCCAAGCATAGATTATACGGAGTTCAGTCAGAAGAAAACACTATTGTTATTCCACAACAAATTGGTATATATGTTTTATTTTAACGCTGAATAATCAAACAAATCTGAATTATTCTAATTTGACGAAAAACTTATATATTCAAATTAGAAACATACAAGAAAAGAAGTATACCAAGTAAATTTTCTATTCTCATCAGTGACATTGAATAGTAAAATTTATGCTGTACGTATCGCTGTTTTGGATAAATAATAACAAATCTAAATTTTTCATTTAGGGAGTGTAACTAAAATGTCTTAAATTTTCTTGTGTCAAGAACTCGCATTCATATCGGCATAAATGGCTCTGTGGCAGTACTAAATGCCATGACGTAAAATTAGCTCTTTTGAATTGTGTCACTTCTAAATCAGCGATATACCTTACTTATGCGTCATACATTTTTGGTCAGTCTCCTTTAAAGCTCCATTACGTAAGACATATGTTGCTAAGTTGTTACTTATGAGTAGTCTCTATGGAAAGTAAGAAATTGTACTGGTAAGATGAATGCCTAGATATTTATACATTCGAATCATAGTATAGCTCTTTACCAAATTTATATTTGTGCAGATGATATTATAGAGGATAATCGGTGGACATTTTCAACATCAATAGTAACTCAATAGAATGTTTGATAAATGAAAAGCTTTATTTCGAAATATTCATTTCAAATTTGACTCTTATTTCGACGATAGATTTTTATATCGCTTAATTTGGAAAAACGTCAATTTTGAAGGATCTCCTTTGGAGAGTTGGAATAATCAAATAATGGAAACATCAATCTATTTAATTACACGGGTCTGCAAAAAAAATATTTTTTGCTCCTTGTTTTCATGTATGAATTCTTCATATTTTGTGCTCTAAACACGGAATCTGTCGTACAATTAAGTACCACACGTAGATTTCCATTATAACATTTATTTCATTAACAAACAATATTATTAAGACAACAATTATTATAACGAAAAAAATAAATATTGCAATCTAAATTTTACATTGAAAAATCCTAAATTATAATCACAAAAGGAACAAATTATATCGGTCAGCTACCTCATTATATGGTGAAAAAATTTGTTATTTTGTAGTTTTTTCCTTTTCATTGTTTCTATTGGAGTTTCTCGGCGAATTGACCGATAGAAATCAGCGAGCATTGCTGCTGACCATTTCCCATTGTAGCGTTTTTCAATCTGCATTATATCCTGATGAAACCTTTCACTATGCTCATCTGATATGGCTCCAAGAATTTCAGGAAAGAAATCTAAATGGGAGTCCAAAAAAATAATCTTGAGTGACATATTGCATCCTAAAGCTTTATAAGCAGAAAGAAGCTCTCGAATGATTTGTTGGTAGTTCTCACTTTTTGTATTCCTTCCTTCAATTTTGCGTCACTGGCGATGAAAAAAACCTAGACGTGATGGAAAAAATCTGCCAACGGGGATAGATTCAGAACATTTGAATCGTGATATTTATGTCAACATTTTTTAAAGGATTTCATTGCAGACCAGTGTTATCATTTCTTAACATCCGACAAAACAATTTCTAAAAATAAATATTAAAATTAGCTATACCTTCAAGGTGTTAACAATAATGTCTGATTTGAATCGATATGCGTTAAATATATATTTATATTATACGTTAATATGTGTGTATATAACCATTGATTCAATAATCGACTATACAGAAGAGTTTTAATTTGTTCATATTTATTTAAAACGAAAAATATATCTTGTGTTGTGAATATATAAAATAAGTTATTTATGTTAATAAATAGAAAATGCGTATACGGTATTGCTTCAAATAGAAGGTTGTAACACTTAAGCAATAATATGTATAAGAAACACTGCAGGACATGTACGAAGGTAAGAAAGAGTTAAAAGTGTATATTGAAGGAGTTAATCACAATGTGCGGTTAAATGATTGCGATATTAGAACTATAGATATATTTGACGGAATGGATTAATTGAGTAAAATAAGGAATGTTGTATCAAATCCATATATATTATATGTAAAAACATTGTTATTAGTCTGAAATCATCTGATGAGCGCCAAACTATATAACATGCGAATACGGTTTTAGGCCACTAAACTTATTCATTCGCTTTCGCACTATGCGAAAGTTTCGATTGATTTGTGTATCAAAAACGATTCCTTTCATAATGTCGTCTACATTAAGAAAGGCGTGCGTACGAGTACTACTAAGTACGAATATAATCCTTTTCCCACGGGAGCAGAAATTATGAATGGCACCGCGGGGAACAACAAGACAATAATATTTGAAAGAATTTTGAATATTGCATAAAATACATACTCAATAGTGCTTTTGTCAATACAAATAGACGAACTGTTTTAGAATGTAATAGAGCAAATTCAAGTCTAAAAGTAATTTTAATACCCACTTGAATATAAATACTATAAATAAAAATATTCTTTCACAATAACTCGTACATTGTGATGTACATCTTTTCCTATTGGCTTCTACATTATTTATTTGGATGTAACTAATTTCCGCATTGTCTTGTTTACATTAGACACGCTTTATAAGTAATCAAGTTTATTTACCTACCTAGGAGGAGTAGTCAAAATTGAAATTAAATGTCTCACAAGCTTATGCTTGTGCCCGGGATATTTATTGTTATAAGTTCTCTCTAGTATGGCTATTCTGAGTTAACCAGATTCAAAATAAAAACAATTGTGTCACATTTCGTTACTGGTAATTTATTTGATTTGGATGAATAATGGCGCAATTTAAAATATTAGTTAAGGACGTTGCAGAAATCAGAATAGTATAGTTTATGTTGATGCTAAGAAGCGTATTCGTAGTAACCCGTAAAACGTTTTTCAAAATGTTTTCCATAATACCGCTAAAGTCAAGCAATAAATACGGAAGCTGTATTTTTTTTGTTTTTATGTTCTGTTAAATAATTTGGATTTGCGGATTACTATTAGTAGCAGCTCTTTGACATCCCATTGTTGGGCATGGGTTTCATGTCGGATATTTTCTTGTGTCTAGAACATACACTCAAATGAGTAAGAATGACGTTGAGGAACAACAAAACGTCATTATATTTTTGGTTTATTTAGTTTGTTTTATTTTTAAACGTCGTCCTATAAAATTAGCTTTTTTGAATTGTGTCACACAAGCAGCGATGTATCGATTGCTATTGATTAAGAGTGTATGTATATTTGCTTATCGCCATTTGGCTCATGTCTGCCAGGAAAAGTCTTTATATGTGATGGCTAAAATTGATAATATTTTCATAAAGTTTTGCTTAATTGTACTCGACTTCAAAGGAGACTGAATTTTGTATTGTTTTCCTTTGTTTTTGTTATTCCATATAAAGTTGTGGTTGTCGCTTGGATTTTACGTGTTAATCGACTATAATCAATCAAAAAACGTTTTATAATTAGTCCTGCATTGCAATTATTTGTGGGCCGTTCAGCAAAATGGTGACGCTGCCTCATGTACAAAATATAGAATTACGGCATTTCGTCGGTCCAACTCTAATAGGCTGTGCAATGGTAGGGTATACATTTTTCACGTAACAAAAGTTAAAACAATTTTGTACTGATAACGTATATCATTTGTGCAAAGTATTTTATGAAACGCTGAAAAAAATCGTAAATTAGAAATAAATGATAATTTAGATGACATTTATCTTTTTATCTTAAAACCTACGTTTACAAAGAAAATCAAATAATTTACGACATGAGATTGTTATTGTATTACTTTTTTATTTTTTCTTTTACCGAAGGGGAAATTATTTTGTGTTCTATTTTGCTCACTCGCTTGTATAAGTTCTACACCCTGAAAGTGTTTTCTGTTAGTATATTTGGTATATTGATATTAGAAATTGATATATGTGTAAGTTGTATTATTTTAATATTAATATAGAGTAATATTGGTATTATATAAGTACAGCATATTACCAATCTAGGCATAATTAACTGGTAAAATATTTGCGGCGAAAATGTAAGAAATGTTGAGGCATTCCTAAATAAAATTCTTTGTAGAGTACCAGAGGTGTGTGGTTTATATTTATTACTATTTAATATTATTAGATTGTTTAAAATTAGTTACGAAGTTAAAGAGGATTGTTTTTTTTCTATTTGGGTAGATAAGGCGATAGTACCGAATTATGTTTATTTCGCAGGGAATCAATATGTGCGCCGATTCTAACAAATACATTTTGTAACATTTTTGTTATTTTTGAATGTAAATATTTGGTATCGTATAAGTATTTGTAATAAACATACCCTACCATAATAAGTGTTTTCCTAAAATACCTTAATAGTTTAAGAAGAATTATAGATGTCCATAAAGTTTCTTCAAAAATTGGTTTAAATTTATATTTTTAGCTCATTGCTACTAATACAAACTAATTATATGTAAAACTGTTATTGACTTGACCGAATCTTATATTCCCTAGCCGGAGCTAAGAGCGTTCACAGTAAGTTTCCGTGCCATTGTCTTAAAAGACCTGAATAAAAATATTCTTTGTTCAAGTCTGCTCAACTAGCCCTTTTGATTCTTCATATCAATGATCAATCCGTTGGCAAGGAATCTACCAAAAAACGAAAATGAAAATTGGATCAGTAAATATTAGAAATCTAAAGTAATATAAAGAGAAATTGTTTGAGTATTTGTAAGTATGTATTCTTGTAATGTTTTCACACAAAAACTACTGGACCGAATGAAAAAAAAATTCACTTTTAGAAAGTTGCACCTTTAAAGTGACATAGGCTGTATTAGTTTCTCAAAAAAAAAAAAAAAAATGGGATCCTTAATAAAAATGCCTTAAAATATAACCCAAGGTGTGAAAAAATTAGTTACAGAAAATCTGTCATCATGTGCGCTGCGTGCTGATGAAAGAACAAAATAATGTTCTACAATATTATAAAACATTAATATCTACAAAAAGTCCATGACACCATATGTCCAACTAATAGTTATGCCACTATAACCACTTTTTTTTGCGCATTTGCACATTTAAAAGTTAATAAAAGTGCCGACAATAATCAAACCATATTATTCATACCTCTGTATTAATCTTTAGCCTATTATTAGTGATTTTATTAAAGTCCGTTTCAATACCTGTAAAACATTTTTACATACATTACATAGCATCAGGCCTCAGGTAGGCAGAGACAACATCCTTCCACTTGCCACGATCCTTGCATATCTCCTTCGCTTCTTTCATTCTCATTAAACCTTTCATACAAGTTCGTCGGTTTAGAGTACTCTTGACCTGGCCGTTATTTAAAATGTCCTGGATTTGGTCCAGGAACGTTCGCCTTGGTCTTCCCCTTCCAACTTTCGCATTCACTCTTGACTCATAAATCCTTTTTGTCAGTCTCCTTTCATTCATTCTCTCTACATGCCCAAACCATCTAAGCATACCTTTCTCAATTTTAGTCACTACGTCTTCTTTTATACCACAACGTTCTCTTATCACACTATTTCTCACTCTGTCACTCAGTTTTAATCCACTCATGCTTCTCAACGCTCTCATCTCTACCGCATTTATTTTACTTTTGTGATTCTTCTGCCATACCCAACTTTCACTACCATACATAAGTGTTGGCACCAACACTCCAGCATGCACTGCCAGTCTAGCCCTTTGAGACACCATCTGGCTATTCATAAAAGCATGCAGAGCACCATTTACCATATTCCCTGCATTCACTCTCCTTTCGATATCACTTTCACATGTTCCATCTTTTGTAAATTTAGATCCCAAGTATACAAATTCTTTCACCTCTTCCACTTGTTCCCCATCTATCAAAATATTGCCATTCATCATAGATTCATCTCGTTCAAAAAGCATAACTTTCGTTTTGTTTA
This sequence comes from Elymnias hypermnestra, assembly GCA_015832385.1. Lineage (NCBI taxonomy): Eukaryota > Metazoa > Arthropoda > Insecta > Lepidoptera > Nymphalidae > Elymnias > Elymnias hypermnestra. The sequence goes on along the minus strand of JACTOM010000069.1, from coordinate 4,440,750 downwards.
CATTCACTTTCATTCCTTTCCCTTTCAAAGCTTCATTCATAATATTTAGCATCTCCTGAAGCTCGTTAGCGGATGACGCAAGTATTACTTGATCATCAGCGTAGAGTAAACATTTGATGACTAATTCATTCATTCTTAACCCATACATACATTCTTTTAAATCTGTCAAACATTTATCCATGAAAAGGTTGAACAGCCATGGTGACGCAACACATCCCTGTCGAACACGTCTTTCGACAGGAAACACTCAGTGTACGCTCCGTTTAGTCTGACACAAGCACTAAAACCCTCATAGAGAGACTTCAATGCTTGGATCAGACAACCGCTCACCCCATACGTAGATAACGTTGACAGCTCATTCCTCATTCAAACATTTTTAAATTGGTAAAATCGCACATTTCATTCAAAAGATATAGTGTATCTGAACCAAATCTCGTTGTTACTTGTACTAGGCATCTGTTTTCAGCATCTTCTGCGTAGTCATCCGCATCGTCTTGGCATAAGCCGTCAGTGCCGATATCTGATACAGAAATTTCGTTCGTTTCTTGTAACATTACGGACTTTACCTTTTCAGGACCCTTCTTCTGTATTGTAGTATTTTCCATGACATTTACCTTTCCATTTGTTTAATTTTCTTAACCCCTATATTTCTTTATCTCCTATTTTTTACTTTTCTCACCTGATTAGCAGTACAACCATATAAAACATTTGTCTATTTTTTCATCAAGCTTGCTAATACGGTTTCCGTCTCAAGACTAAAGATAATGAAGCGTTCTAGAAGAGGTCTTTTATAGGTAAAAACTTTTGTTTATCCTTTTTGAAGACTTGAAAATGGGATTCCCATAAGCTTATTAGTATTTCTTATAGAAGGACCTGCATCAATAAGCTGTATAGCCTTTTCCAGGCTATCAGAAGACAGGTGTCCTGACTCGTACGTTATCTAAATCCTGCATCTAAAAACAAATAAAAATAACGTATTTTAACATGCAAAGTTGCGAAAGTCATCTGATTCTCATTTCCCACAATCACATCTAATAAAAATTATATTACAAAATTTATGTATCCGATTCATATTTGGCTTAAGAAAATTTAACCACATTAGTGAATATCGTTCGCGTCTCAAGTGGCTATTCCATCAAACAACGTCGCAATGTTCATGCTCTTTCTTTACTTTATTCTGTTCTCTACTTGCCCCATACTCCTACTTACCTAAAAGAGCGTTTCTTCTTTTATTGCGATGACATTAATTCTAACCATGAACTCCGATCCCGGTCCAATAACAAACTTATACATACAGTTTGTCATGCTAAATTTTACAAAAATTCATTCACATTCCAAGTTACAAATTTATGGAATTCTTAACCAGAATCATACGTCACTCACAGTCATTAGCCATCTTTAAGACACGCCTCAAACAATTAAATTTAACTGAAAACTGCTGTGATGAATAACATGTTTATATCTTTTCCTTTTCTTTATATTGTATATTTTTTTATTTCATATCTTTTGTGTATATATTTTCAATATGTGTCTATAGATATATTGATATTTATGTATATAATATTCATATTATATGTAATATCTTATATAGTTAAAAAAAAAAATTATTTTTATATATTATATTTAAGTTTTTGGCGCTGTTCTGTCCTATTATTTATTTTAGTTTGCTTCGTTACATAATAAGGTTGTCTGGAAGAGATTGCTTGTAGCAATAAGACCGCCTTTGCACGCTATAAGGATCATCGTTTATATGTCTTTTTATTTTTATCTTGTGTGCAATAAAGTGTTTTCTCGCTCTCTCTCTCTCTGTATCTAATAAGACAAATTGTAAATTAAAAAACCTTTAAAACAATGATATAATCTAATCTGCTGCTAAAGTTCAGATTATATTAATGTTTTCGAAAGTCTAACCAAGTCCGTATAAAAGTCTTACTAGATACTTACTAGATACTGCTGCAAGATATTCGGCACTTACCTTCTAATTTGCGTTGCGGTAAAATTACATCAGCGGAGCACAAAACCAACAAACCCAATTAACTTCATAAAGATACTTATTGCGTCATTACGCGGACGCTGACTGGGGCGAGCTATTCCAGGTGGTGCAGGAGGGCTTGCGTGGTGATGGGGATGTCACGCATCGCTCGCTAGTGCTATTTAGTAGATATGAGGGTGACTCCCATTGCCCACTAATTTTGATAACCCCATTCTCCTCTATTCGAAGCACATGGGACAAGATAGATTATGCGATATTACTATTCTGCCTATTGAACATTCTATAGCCCGATCTATAAGTTTTGATTATGTAAAAGACATTTTTGCGGAACAGAAAGCACGAAAAAAAAAAAGATTTTTCTTAATTCCCGATTATTGCCTAACCTTATTAAAATTAAATTATTATTTTTATTTCATTGTAAATGTAAGCATGTTTTCTCAAGATGTTATTCTATCATCGAAAAGCTAGCGAATGGAAGATGGATGTGAAGTTTCTTGATGAAGGCTTGCGTGGTGACTATAGCTCATTCCCTCTCGCTTAAGAAAGGTGGCCTTTGCCCAGCCGTGGGATGTATATCGTGAATGTGAATGAATGTAAATGTAAAAACCCGTGCTCTTGAAAGTAAAATTGTTATTAGTGTTGGATAACTACTTAAGTGGTGCTATTAAAATTAAAATATAAAAGATTTGCTACGGACCTCAGATGGTATAGTTTCGCCACTGGTCACCCTCAGACATGGGAAACAATTCAAGGAAGAGGGAAATTTTTTCATCTCCTACTAATGAAGATTCTATCACCAAATACTCTACGAACATTTCTATTTCATTTTAGCGTTTGTAGTAATTGCAACACCAGTCGATCGGAAGCCGCAATTCTATTTTACCACATTTTATCGGTGTCCGTTCCACTAAATTTGAAGATACTTTATACTAATTTGAATATACCGAAAATAGTTCGTTTTTTCACATTATATAGCCGGTGAAATATTCAGATCTTTCTTCTATTAGGTAATTTGTGAAAGTTTAGTTTAAAGTTTATAGGGCGTCGTCATTGAGAGGTTAATCCACGCGAAATATATTTTTTTTTCACTGTCATAGACATACTAGATAAGCCCGTCACACTTTTATTTAGTCCAATGTGGTATTAGTTATGAGCTTGTAAAATCACGTCTACTTATATAGAAATCCAACGAATAAGGAAGTTTGACTTCAAAAGTTCTTACTTAATATAAATTATGAAAAATACCAGAACATTCTAGCATTTGTTCTCTAAGATTATATTGACATGTAGATAGATAACTACTTCGTGTTTTCCTGGAAGTTAGTACAAATATCGTTTCACGCTTTTTTTATCACAACAGGCAGTTTATGTGTAATTAAAGGGAAGGAAGCGAAGTGGCAAGAGAAGTGGTGGTTACACAGGTGAGGCTCGTACAGCAGTCTTTGAAATCATGTATCGGTGCTTAGTTGTATCACAATTTGTGCTATACGTAGCGAGTGCTATGATGGATTATAATTTTATAAACTCGCGTATTTCAGCGTCCCAGGTATTGAGTTCTGTGAACATATTACCGGAGTTTATTTTTATTTAAATATAAATTTTCATTACTTATGAAACCATAGACTTACTTTTGAAAATGAGCACTGCATTGTACCTAAATTACGGCTGAAGCAAAAGCCTCGTCAACTCTCATATTTTAGTTAATTTAAACTAAAAGGAATCGCATTATTTTTAGCCGTTATTTAGCTAAATGTCTTTTGCGTAGGCATTCATTGTGACTTACTTTATTTGTGTAATTTAGTTTATGACTCAATTATTTACTAAGAAATTGAAGAATAATACATATTTATGACTGTTAGCAAGAATTTGGTTATCATGTCCGCGTGCTTTCCAAAGATTTTGCTTTCATTTTATTAGAAAGGAATAATAAATTACGTATTTTTCGCCCATACCTTATAACCTTAGGCAAAAAAGCGAAAAGTCTAAAATGTACTGTTGCAAAGTGATTTTTTTGATCGTCGTAGGAATACGTAGTGAATTAAGCATGAACACTTAAAAATAATTAAATATTTAGATGTATACCCGGAAATACAGGATTTAATTTTTCTACTAAATTGCCGGTATTGTTTGTTAAGCTAAAAACCTTCTATATGTAATTTTATAAATATATATATTATGATATAGATCTAAATGTGTATTGAATGATTGGACTACATCGGGCAGTTTTAGAGCGAATGGGTGGGCTATTGTCGATATCCAATTTGTTGTATTTAAATTGAACGACGTCAATTATAATAGTGAATTAAAAATAAAAACTTATATATTTTACATCTGTTGTACACATTTGTCAAACAAGCAACCTTCAATAACGTTCTAAATGATATTTCATTTTAACATATATTATTCGTATTTAATGTGAATAAAGTTTTTATGTAGCATTTAATTTATACTATATTAGTGCGTTGCCTTGATGCGTACAACGCTTAAGATTGTTTATTAAAAGTTTCATGATTCAGACATGCAAAAATACTGCTGTAATTTTTTTTATCTCACTCCTTTTACTGTACTTTGAATTACTGCCAGAATTCTTCATAAAGTATCCCGTTATGAGTTATGCATATTGTAAGCTAATTGTAATATTTATATAACATTTTTTCATGTATTATACCTTGACTAAATCTTATCGTTATGGAGTGAAAGGTATACGAAGGAACAAATATTGATTTTGATGTATATTGCAAATTATTACAATAAAAGCAATATTTACGGTCGTCGGTATCAATGCAAGGCGTTATTTATTTAGAAATTAGGCAGATTATGGATAAACAGTGTAAAATGTAATTTAATAGTAAAAGAATATTTATTCTATTTATATTTATAAAAATGACTCTTTAAAGCATAATAAAGCAAATGAAATTAATTGGCAAGTCAATCGACGATGTGGTTATATTCTGCGAATCGTGTTGTATAATATATGGTAAATAGAATTATACTGCTTGCATTATGTATGTATGTGTATAAATTTCATGTATAGCAATTCATAAAATAATATTCATTACTTATTATGGCTGAGGTATTACATTTATTTTTATTTTATTTTGATACAGTATTATAACTTGAAATATTACGCTATAACTTTGACTATCTAAATTAAAACGAGCAATTTTAATGTTATTTAAGTGAGGAAAGTAGCAGCCCATTAACGTCTCACTGCTGGGCACAGGCCTCCTCACTCCGAGGAGTGAGGGTTTTTAGAGCATAGATCCACCACGCTGCTCCATTGCGGATTGGCAAGCATAGTACACAAGTGCACTCTCTATTCCTTCACTCTCATAGTCCGACGTGACGGGAATCCGACACGACCGCCGTGCTCTCCGAGGCACGGGGGTGGATCACACCGCCAACTTCCCAACTTCGGGCAAATATTGAGAAAATCTTAATAGAAAACTCAATATCCATTTTTGAATTGGCCTGACCCGGGACTCGAACCCAGGACTTCATGTGTGTAGTCGAACATGCTAACCACTAGACCAATGCGGCAGTCAATTTTAAGTGAGGGTTTAATAATAAATAAAAGCGGTGTAACAAAATTTCTAACTCTTACGATCTCCGTGGAGTCTAATTTTCAACATTCTCAAGGCTTTCAAAGTAACGTCTGACCGTTGTAACATTTTTTTATTAATAGGAATATGACATTCTGTTATGGCTTTGTATAATTCTAAATCTTTGTTATAGTAACCATCAGGTTCGACTAGAGGCCGTGACATCCTAAAATGGAGCACCATGACGGACATACAATTAATATACGGTTAAAGTTAAGAAGGTAGTGAAGTATTTATGCCTCGAGGAGCCCGAAAAAAGTCGTAGTTCCTGTGTTTAATTTGTCATTGATCTTGATGAAATTCCCATCTTCTCATTGCTATACGGATACAATTAAAAGTAACACATTTATAATTAAACAAAATCAATAAATGAACCATTTAGTGGTGCCTGTGTTACTTTTACGGATTGGATATGAGTTTTTGACACTAGAAAAGATAGACTATTCTCGAATCTGTTGTGTCCTAAACAAAAACTTTAATTTAAACTCGAAAACTCTTAATAACAGTTGAGAGCATTTATGAATCGTCAAACGACGTACCTTTAGATTGTGACTAATCCGTCGAATTTCCGTCTTGTGGTTGTGTATTACACGCTATATTTGTAATTATCCGTATGTCATAAAAGAACTCAGTTCAGTAACATGAACTCATTCAATACAATGGCCAATGCGATCTAATTTAACTGATATATATTTTTAGTTAAGTGTTGGTTTTACTTCTTCCGTGATACAATCTTAGCACGCGTAACAATATGCGTGTCTGCTAATTATTAATTAGAGTGTTTTCACGACTATCGCAATGATTGCATTCGTTTATGGACTGACATCAAACTATACCGGCATTGCTATGCTTTCCGATTTACTTTCTTATATTTCATAATTATTCATTGTAATCTACGGGATATAAAAATATATAAACAATGTTCTAAAATATTAGCCTACAATATGAAAGAATGTTAGAAAATTTCATGCATATTAAAAAAAAATGAAACTGCAACTATAAAAATCATTATTTTATGCTTTCAGTTAACTATGTAAATATGTCTAAAATTAAATTACACATATATTTTAAGTGAACGTCTATATGTTTATATGTAATAAAGTTAGTTTACTTACTTTGACGCTTGGTAGTTTATTACTACATATTCTTTTGATTTTTAAATACTCTACCCATTTTTAAATCGACATAATTTTTTTCAGTATGAATGTTACGATTATGCTGCTCCTATGCCATTGCGTTCCTATGATACAGGTAAAATTGTCTGAAATATATTGAATCTACCATATTTATATATCATACAAGTGTTAGCTAAATAATTGGTAAACAATTATAATATATTTACGCCTAAATCCAGTTCTAGCAATAATACTAGCAGAATTGCTATTAAAACTAAAAATATTAACTCAAAGGTATATAAATTTGTTCACGATTAAATTTTTTCGAACTTATACGGGACTTATACACTAATATAAACTTTATGTAATTTAGGTTGGAATTTACATAAGAAATTAACGAAGATGTTTGACGCGTCTACGCCGAGGTATTGGCCCAGTACGTCCCCTGCATTCAATGTTATTTCAAGAAGAGTCGACTTACTTTGGAACCGGGACGATATAGTCAAAGAACATGCTAAATTAGTTCAAGACATAAATAGCCTAAGACAAGTCATGTATGTTGCGCCTCTCACCGAAGAAAAAGACTATGACGACAGTATATTTCCAGAGCTAATTGAAACTTCATCTACTACAACTTCTCGGCCAACGACAACAAGAATTTCTAGACCTACTAAGTCCGGCATTCCTGTTTTATTGCTCGGCGGTGGAAGTCGTCGACATACATCCAACATCAAGGCACCACAGCATCCAAAGAAAACCATAAGCTTAGTTGGCACGACCTCTCCTTTAGTGAAACATCCGTATCCATTTGTGATGGCGGGATCCTCCCAACACCCTGTCAGAATTTGTATGGCCTCTCCTATATTATATTCAACAGCTACAAGGCGTCCGAGCTTATGGGAACGTCTTTTTAAAGCAATTGTACCAAGTCAGGTGTAAACATTATGTATTAGTAAGATGTAATCCCTCGTTTGATTGTATGAAATAATACTCATTGATATACCACACAATTTTCTCATAGGTTTTTTGTTAATGCACGGAAAGCGAGAGTACACTTGCTCATGCATGTTGTAAAGACGCGTTCACAAAGCCTAAGTTGTGTAGTACATAGAACAAAATAATTTTAAGATAAATGAAGGAACTTTGTAAAGGAAGATTTTCTTGTGTTGTTTGCAAAATTGTTAAGCATTATGTAGCGAAAAATCGCGGAAAATTGCTTCTATTAGCCTTTCGCTATCTCGTTTAGACTCTCGTAAGACAATGTCTGTGATGCTAGAATTTTATAATATAATAATTCAATTAACTCCCTCGCTTGAAATTTCGCATGTAACTCGTTATTCCATGATACATTTGTATTAGTTAATTATAAATATATTATTTTTAAGTAAAGTGACCAACAATTTATATAGACAACATTTTCAGAATATATTCTTTAAAATTATGTTGTGTATGTTATAACTAGTTACTTGTACTTTATATTTCTATAGATATGATAATAACATTTTTGTTAAAGAACAAGAGTGACCAATGTAGAAATAAGTCGTTATAATTATATTACTATAATAAAAATAAAAATAAACATCGTTATATTTTTATATTATTCACAACATTCATTCCAATTCTGGCTAATATCTATGATCCTTATAAATATAGACATATGAATAAGTCAATTTTTAGTTTTGTAGTTACAATCAACAGTAAAACTATAATTGCGATCACAGTATAATTTGTTTATACGGTTAAAATCAAAACATTCTTCATCCTAGTAGGCTCAAAAAGAACCTTTGAATCGCCATTAGTCTGCCCGTTGGTAAGAAATCCACCACCGGTTCGGAAAGTTGATTCCGCTGAGAAGAAACGGCGGTTACTCCTTCAAACGTATGTTTTGTAGATTACAATGTGCTTAGCTTTCATGTGCAACCGGAATTAAGTCCAAATGTCTTTGTCGCTTCAATTATCTGTAACATTATAATATGTCATGTGTAATAGAACGTTTTTAACGTTTCTTAAAACTATGTGGAGGCAAACTTAAAAAAAAACGCGTTTGCTAAACCCGGCAAATGATTTCTGAAAATTCTTTACACTAATTTATAGCATTACAAGTTTCATTTTATTTCTTCTATTAAAATTGTGCATTTCGCATTTTTTGTTGTATAAATGAATATTATTACGGATATATAAAATGTTATTCAATATACATTGCGTTATTCCAGTAAAAGTTAAAGTGACTAAATCTTTATATTGACTACGAAGTTTTTTTACTAATTCGTAAAGTGCGTGTCGAGAAGAGTGAGGCCATGACCGAGTTGAAGTAAGGTTTTATTTCACATTTTTCACTTTAAGTTACTGCTTGAACGAGTCGGCATTGTTTATTTTTTATCTATCTGCCAACTAAGTTCTCACTCGGTTAATGGAGATAATGCGATGGTGCTTAAATCCATTTTAATAGAGATATTGTGATACGATGACATTGTTATTGCTGCATTTGATTTGCCTCACGATCTCAGCGTGTCAATAAAAAAGGCCTGTCTTTATAGTTAGACGGCTTTCAAAATATAAACCGCTATAACTCAAGTAAATTGTGCTTTATAGTATTGCAATATGTCAAAATAGGTCAACGTTTCTTTAAATCATATAGCTATTAAAACTTATCTGCTCATGATGCTTATCATTAGTAGAAATTCAAAATTATTTGCTGAAATTCGATCGTGCATGGAGTACTGCAGCCACCTTTGAGACGGTTCGGCCAAGTTTCAGCTTGATGCCTTGAATTCGGTGGATCGCCTCGCTCGGAGAATCATAGGCGACAGAAAACTCGATCGAGGCATGGCAAATCTGCAGCATTGACGTAGTGTTGTATGTCTGTTGGTATTCTACAGGATATATTTCGGAGAGTGTGCGCAGCAACTTATTCTTCCGTCTCCCTTTTACTATAGAACATCTAGACATAGATTACCTTGCGCACGTAAGATCACACTATGGGGGCTCATTTGGAGAAAAGAATAGTTTAGTTTCTAAGTCTTAAATTTGTTTATATGTGTCATGTGATCTTAAATTTATTTAATTTGATTTTATATGATTTAAGGTAGTTTAATTTATTTTATTTGATTCAATATAGTTTAATTTCATTTCATTTCATTTCATTTTGATAAATTGTTAAATTTAATTTAATTTAATTTTTATATCAAAGTGTATTTGCATCTAATATAGTCATAAGTTTGTAAACTAACAATTTGTGGCAAATGTTGCTCTTAATAAAAATTTATTATTATTTATTTTACTTTTACACTCACGCCCATTTACGCAAATATATACAATATTTAAATTACATATAGACAGATTTATAATAATTACTTATTTACAGATATAAAATAATACATAAACATTTATATAAATAAATAAACGGGGAGGAAACACCCCGGCAGGGAGACCAGACGGCCGGGGGTCAGGGCTACAGGCTGAGAAACCGCCGGACTATCCTAGCCAAGTCCAGCAACACCGCCTTTTGCATTCTTGCTGCGAGCGAGCTGCCACGGAACCCCAGTCGTCTCAGATAGTGAGCGTGGCTGACTGGGATTAGACCATTCGCAGATATTACGATTGGGATGGTTGCAGTGGATCCCACTCCCCACATGGCGGTAATCTCGTGCGCTAGATCCAGATATTTACGCTTTTTCTCTGTCTCAGCTCACACGAGATCTTCATACGGGATCGTGATATCCACTAAAAACAACCGAAACTGTGCCCGGTCCATTATCACGATATCAGGCTTGTTGGCCAGTATGGTCCTGTCCGTGATAATGGAACGATCCCAATAGAGTCGGACGCCGTCGCGTTCGAGGACTGGCACCGGCTGTTATCTATAATACGGCAGTCTCTCATCAAGAAGACCATACATCAGGGCGAGTTCTTGATGAAGGATTTTGGCTGCTTGATTTTGTCTGTGGAGATACTCAGTGTTGGCAAGCGCGGAACAGTCCGAAAGCACATGTCTCAGTGACTCGCCGGGATGGCGAAAGGCTCGACATATGTCGTGAGTGCCATACTTCAGAATGTACATGCCATAGTTCCTTGTCTTGACCACCTGATCCTGTGTCGCACAGACAAATCCTTCAGTTTCCCCAAAGAGGTCCCCGAAGCGCAGCCATTGCACAGAGGTTTTCCGGTTAACGTGAGGCTCGTGTAGAGCCTTGAAAAACCGTCCCTGCATTTCCTTCCACTTCCATACGGCCTCCCTGTCAGAGGTGCTTAGCACCGCCGGTCTCTGCCAATCCTCGTTGGCCAAGGATAGGGGAGTGAGCCCTTTATCAAATTCTATGACTTCCAGGTGCATCGGGCTCTCCCTCTTCGTCTCGAAATAGGTTCTGAGGCTGGATACCTCCCGGTTATACATGGTCTTAGCACTAAGTAGGCCTCGACCACCACATTTCCGGGGTATATACAGACTTATAACAGAGGACTTCGGATGATGCATGCGATGCAAAGTCATAGTCGTGCGGACTCGTCTGTCCAAGGCGTCAAGCTCGGTCTGAATCCATCTGAGTGCCAAAGGTGTACAAGAGAACAGGCATGACCCAGCCGTTATACGCTCGGATTTTATTAGCTCCCGACAAATAACTCTTAAGAATTTTTGTCAGGCGCCCATAAAATACCTCGCAAACTGACTGCTTCATGTCTGCCTCTTTCACCCCCATATATTGGGACATGCCCAGATACTGGTATGTTTCAGTCTCGGAGAGAGTCTTGAGCTGGGTCGGCTCGAGGTTGATCTCAGCCGAGTGGGATACCTGTCCCCTCTCCACATGAAGGACCGCACACTTATCTAGCCCCATTTCCATCTTGATGGAATTGATGAAGTCTGTGGTGATTTTCAGCAACTCCCGCAAGCGTGAAGCGTTGGGTGCCAGCAGTTTGAGGTCATCCATGTAGGGAAGGTGAGGTACCCTAGCCCCTCTCCTCCGAAACTGAAAGCCCGTCCCAGACCACTCCAGCAGGAAGCTGAGGGGGTTAAGGGACAAGCAGAACCATAGAGGACTCAGACTGTCGCCCTGGAAAATACCTCTCCATATCCTGATTCGCTCATCGGCAGCCGTCAGTCGCTCGCCGTGGAGACAGAGGATCGTGCTTCATTGCCTCATACATTCTCCAAGGAAGTCTCGAAGTGTACCGTCGATTTTGTACAACTCGAGGACCCTCAGGAGCCATGAATGAGGCACCGAGTCGAATGCCTTTTTGTAGTCGATTCATGCGGCGGAGAAATTGCGACGATTGCGCTTAACCAGTTGGCCCGCGACGCTGTCAATGAGGAGGGGCTCCTTCGTGCCGAGACTACCGCCCCGACATCCATTCTGAGCCACAGACATGATGTTATTCTCGTCGATGTGATACGATATCTTGCTGCTCAGAATGGATGTCAGTGTCTTATAGATAGAAGAAAGACACGTTATCGGGCGGTACTTGGTTGGGTCAGCGGCATTGGTCGTTTTAGGAGCTAGATGAGTGATCCCGGTAGTGAAAAGGTTCGGTAGCGCTTTCTGCGCTATTGCTTCCTGAAACTGTCGAGCCAAGGTGGCATGGCAAGCCGAGAATCCTTTCAGCCAGTAGTGGTGCAGTCCGTCGGGTCCCGGACTTTTCCAGTTCGGTGCCCGTCTTACTGCCCCAACTACATCCTCCGGCGAGATGGCGACCGGATTCATCGGCTGAATTACAGCACATGCCTCCTCTACCGCCGCAGTCCAGGAGCTTTCTTCGTGCTCTACCTCCAGCGACCATATGCCCCGCCAGTAGGCGACTAAGTCAGCCGAGGCTGGTCGCTGGGAGCTAGAGCAAGAAGCTGAGCGCTGCATTCTTTCGTAGAACCTTTTTTGATCACTCGCGAAGAGACGATTTTGATGGAAGCGCTCGACTCTCTCCGAGTACCGTCGGATGCGGTTCCCCCACGCAGCGATTTTCTGCTTCAGGTCGTCGATGCGCTCTGTTAGTTTTTGGGCAATATCAGGCTGGTCCAGCCTGACATCTAACCCGTTAAAGGCTATTCTAACAGAGCGCACAATCCTTGGCCTTGTGTTGCCCGACCTGAAGCTCTGCAGTCTGCCAATGAGGCGCCTGGCGTGAGTAATGCGACGTTCTATTCTCCTTTTCCAGGCCGGCACGGCACTACTCGTATTAGCAGTGCGCCCCGGTTCCCGGATTTTGACGCCGATAAAGCGATGGACCGCCAAAGCGGCGCCATAGAGAATAGACGCCGTCTCACTCAAGCCAGTGCTGCCCTCGAAATATTGGGGCAGCAATTTGTTAATAGCCTCGATGACATCCCGCGTTGCTGCGCTCAGTGTAAGGCGGGAGAGTCGCGGCCGACCCTCAAGAGGAGCGCTTCGGGATTCGGAAATCGCCTCCTCAAGAATCCCCTTCATTTTCTCTATGTCTAGAGAGACTGTTCCCTCGGCGTCTCCATCCACAAGCAAATCTTGATTGTTCTCCAATTCCTGGTGAACAATCGTAGCTGCGATTTGCTGTGTGGCTGGAGGAGTCACTTCGGGAACAGCCTCACATCTCAATCGTTCGAGCTCGGTGGCGCTAAAGATGTTGGAGCGCTGAATATACCGAGCCCGATCTGCGAGGTTCTGTTCCGTAACAGTTAGATTCGGCTCTAGCAGCAAGAACTCGCGGTACATTGCTGTCCGGTAGCCAGTCCGTCCGGTTTCTCCCCCTGTCGCCCTGTAGTACGCTCGCATGACATTCTCGTTCATGAGAGAAGTCCATCGCATGCGGCGTACTCCACCAGCGGCGGGCTCCGGATTTTGGGTCCTTGCGGTCCCAGCCGAAGCCAAGCCCTCTGGTGGGGATGATGGATTTGTCGGCCGGCTAGGTGGTTGTGCGGGACGACGGGTGCTGCTCGATGAGCTGGCGGCTCGCATGCTGCCACGTCCAGCGCCAGCTCCAGACGTGCCCTGGCGGCCCCCAGGCAGCGGCCCTATGCGTTTACTTTTCTTTGGCAAATCCATCATCAATTTTTAATTAAGCTTGTAATTTACTCACCCAGGGGCCGCTTATCTTCCTTGGGCGGGCTCCATTGGTGGTGTGCAGCATAGTTTCCTTTAGTCGGCTTTTACGACACCCACGGGATGAGAGGGGGTGGTCCTATTCTGCTCTGCCAGGACCACACATATTATTCTCATTATATAGAAGCGATTGGAATCCGTTCGTGGTGGACATCCCACGAGCCTGCGCAAAGCGTTTCAACTAATCGTTTCTAAGTATCCTATAATTCAGGCATTTATAAAATCATGATGAATAGGCACCTCCTAGGCAAGTAGGCTGCATCAACACTTACATAAATAAACACTGTCTTACAAAATTTGGAATTAATACTTGACTCTTTATGCGAAGGCAAATGCCATGCAACTTCTTAAATTTATTTGAAGTCTTAAATGATTTATTACACTTTATAAGAGAAAATATTTTTTCATTTCACGTTAAAAAGACTTATTGTTTCGATAGTTAATTAAGCATAATTATTTTCATGTTAACATGCTTTGTAATTGTGCAAACGTTCATTAATCGTTATTATACGAATGATGGATAGTCTTTATTTTTTATTTCATTAAATATTAGTTGGTGCACGCTACTTCATCTGTGTGTTATTTTACTCGTGTCTCTGAGCTACTTACATATATGTATAACAATTATGTATTAGAATATCATTTCTTGAGTTTATCAATCTTGGGGTCAGTAGGGGATAGACAAATTTAAATCAATCTAATTTCTTCTCTTTTTGTCCATTGAAATGTTACGTGAGCTTTATGTATTTTTTAGAGCACGCAATTTTATTATTTTCTGGGACTTGTTTGGGGGGTCAATAGAAGCTGAACCCCAAGTTGGTAGGATTGCCGCCCATGTTCTCTGGTCGCCATCTTCAAAAAGGGGTGCAAACACCTTTTTCGCGATATCTCGGAAACGATGCGTTTCACAGAAAATTCGTAAAAACATAATTTGTAGCAAATCGCTTTAGCTAAAAATATGTTCATATAACTGTTTGCCCTAAATTTAAAATTAAAGAAGTTATAAGCAAAATAGTGAGAAAATTTCTATTTTTCATGTTCTGTCACTTATTTTTTGTATATTTTCCCATCAGTCCAAACTCAGACAAATTCAATACAATTTCCTAAATTGCCGCTACCGGGGTTTAAACCCGGGACATCGGCTAGCAAAGGGAGTACTCGCACCACTGCGCCAGCGAGGTACTCCAGGTATTACATGGCAATAAAGAGCCATTTCGGTTAAGTAGCAGATTGAAATAACGTGAGAGTTTCATACTTAGAACTAATTTATCATTGTTTATTAGATACTGTAATAGCAAGATGGCGATAATTATGAGACCAATATTTTATTAATACAAGAGTTACCATGGTGTATCTAAACATTAATAAATAAAAATATTAAGAACAATGTTTTAACTTTACTGATGGATATAATTTGTTTATTAGCACAGAGCTTCCATTTAGTAGGACATTTAAAAAATCATACATCTATTTTTCTTTTTAGTTTTCTTTGTGATGCTGTCATAAAGATGTACATGAATTTTTATGGGCGTGAACATTTTTATGTGATTAAAAGCTATATAAAAATAACTAGCTTTAAATAGCTTTTAAATAGGTGTTGTAGTTTAAACAAGTAATAGTGTCTTTGTAAAACAAATTAATTTTTCGTCATAGTCATATCGAAAGTTTTCACTTTCGGCCCCATTTTGAAAGACAAAAGTGGCACATTGCCTCCCGATCAAATAAATGCATAATACTTGAAATTTTCGACGCATGACGCATATGTCAAAATATTTGGCAATTCATTTTTTTGCCTTCATTACCATGCGGTCGGCAATGTCATACTTTCGGCCATAGGTGCGGAATATACTATTACTAAGCGGAATCAGTTCCTAAATAACTTTATTCATGCCACTATACTTTATCCTATCGTCTTTTTTGTAATAAAAATATAGATGTAAAGCAAAAAATAAAATGAAGACAATTATTAAAAAGGAATTTATATTTATAAACTCGTACCTATACTAAGATTGACACACAATAACATTTTATAAAGAAACTATCGAATAGAATTATTCTTTCGTATACGTATATATTTAAGACACTTGAAAGAAAAAAGAACAGTAACAGAAATAATACAACAATTTCGAGAAAATTGTACTTTGGGAGCCAAAATAACATAATAAACAACAAAAATATTTTATAGCTTTGCAAGATAACCTAACCAAAATTTCTAAATCGTACATCATTAACTCATTTGGTATTTAGTTTTGTGAATTCTAATTTACAACCAAAAATATTGCTCAAAATGAATTGATTAAAAATTTTGTAAAACCGCAAGTAATACAAATGGCTTAGTGTACTAACAAAATTTCGGATGCACTTTCATTACCTACTTATCAAGGTAACAAATAAAATACACATTTGTTGTTATATTTTAAGCATGTGAACAAATTGACAAATTTACAACAAAAAGTATGTTCAATTCAATCAATGAAGCCATTGAAAGAAATCCCGCATATACTAAGGCACATGTTAAGCCAACTTTCCAATCCAACTGAAATTTGTTTATAGTTAGAGCCACGTAAAGAGCTAATAAGGTTGAGAGTAGCGAGATTGCGCTGTATGACAGTCCACTCGAATTAATAGTTACCTGTAATTAAAAAAGAAATTAACAAAAATATTTCTTTTATTAACACGTTTTTACACACACATTAGGTATACGTGTTGACATAAGTTAAACGTGTCGCATGATTTTCTTAATAATATTTTACGTATTAAATTTAAATTATATTAGTGGCTTATTGGTATTAACTTGTATATTGTTTTATTCGGTTATAGTTTCCAATAAATGATCGAATTAGTGGTTTCAAAAATTGTTTGTTTCTATAAAATTAATATAAATTAAACATGTTGATGACTCGGGTATCAATCTAGATAACAGACTCTTTCAACGTAATTATTATCAATATTAAGACGTCTGATTCTGTTAACAATTTAGACATATATCAGGATTCTCCTGAGCAGCTACATTAGAAACAACAATGATTAGTCTACATTCTCAGGCAAATGAAAACAATAAAACATGAGGACAAAGGTATCACTCTTTTTTCATATGCATGAAAAAGTTTTTCTTAATGAATCATATATACAGAAAATAGTACCGCAGACTAAAGAAGCGTTATTTTAGTTTCTTAATCGATAGATCAATATATTGTTCAACTTACCCAGTGATTATCGGGAGATGATGGATAAAATACAGATTTTATGAGCCAGGGTAAACCTAGGCACAGTAGAATGTCAAAGGTGTTTGATCCTATAGAATTACTTATACCCATTGTGCCTTGACCTAAAATAAGATAAAGTTTTTAGATACCTATCTAAGAATTTTGCCCAACCGAGGAAATGTGAGATTTTATAAAGTTAGAGCTTATATGAAATAGAATTTCAACTTTTTTCTGAAATGTGTTTGTGTTTGAAATAATAATAATTCCTACTTCAATAATAATTCTTGTAATACGAAACATATTATTTTTTAATGCAACACACTCACACACATTTATATATATACATATATATATATACTTTCCTCAATAATTCGACAGACTTCAATCTACCAAAAAAATTAGGTCTCAACAATGGCAATAAAGTAATAAGTAAAGAACCACGAAAGAATATTAGCTTGAGAAGCGCTTTAATATCAGGGTATTCTAATACATGAAGGGCAATTTAAATTAATTTTAATATTTATAAGTGGCAAAATGTCCACGCTCTGCTGTGACTCAATGGAAAAAAGAAAATCGAATAGGATTTAATTAAAATCTCAAGAACTTATTTATTTTAATTTGTAATATATTTTTATTGAATAAAAATAACTTTACCTTGAATTGTTACTAGCACGCTTGAGACAGCTTCTGGTAGACTTGTTCCAGCCGCTAAAATAGTGAGCCCAGTGATGCTGTCCGGAACGTTGAGTGTATCACCTTTAAGCATATAAAGTTATTATACATTATTCGGCTTCTTAAATATATAATTGAGGGATGCGGGTTGTGGTGTTATTATACATGACTTCTTATTTATTCAGAGATACACCATCGACTCATCACTAGACATCTTATTAATTTATAACATAGATTCGTTCAGATGACTCGTCATTACAGGTGTATACAACACTTGAATATAAAATGAAATTAAGTTAAGTGTCATGTAAATAAAAAGAAAAACAGAAATGAGAACATGCAAATTAAATAAAGTAGTGAATGTCAAAAATAAATGTAACTTAGTCTAAATATAGAAAACGAACATAATATTTTTGACAAATTTTAAACAATCGTCACAACCGACAATGTCAGTGCCACCTTTACGTGAGACTATGTGGTATTTTTCCATGAGTCTGTTAAAAAAAGTATTTCTTCCAACATCAGTCCAAGCGCAATTTAGATTAAATGTATTTATGACTCCTAGGGACAGATTTTGCACAATTAATTTGGCCTTGTAAAATTTTATAGTGTTTTTATATCATAAATTTAACGCAGTGTTTCTAAACAACTAAGTTTGAAACGAGATGTAAAAGCCAGAAACCTGGTAAAGCTACATTGCACGCGTTCAATTCTATCGGGTACCAAATGGGGATTCATAGTCTATATTACTTTTAGTCTATAAGAGAATTATACAAAACTAGAACAGACTATTACCAAATCTTTTTTTTCTTTTACCAACTTTTACCAACTTCCAAGCATGTAATTTCATTTTGTCAATATGTTCTATAGAAGTTAACTTTTTAGGCATGACGACATCCGAAATCTTTTACAGATTATGATGAAACGAGAGTAGTATTGTTTATTAAATAGCTAAAAGTAGTCATGTGTTTCTTTTTTTTAAATTTTATATGGAGGGATTTTGCAACGTTCATGCACATTTTACTGACCTTGTACCAATTAATTACTGAATCCAGATCGGTCTGCAGCAAGCTTACATCGTCTTTGTTATGTTATTGACTATATCTAATGTGGTCAGTAATGTCATTAATAAAATCTACAAACATAATAGGTCTAAATGCGGGCCTTGTGGAACGCCTGAGGTGGGAAAATAATCAAAGGACTTGTAACCTTGCCTTATTACTCTTTGAGTTCTATTATATAAGTGAGTTTTAACCCAGTTCAGAAGATTCTCATGAATCCCATCGTAATATTTTAATCTCGCTAAAAGGACATTAGGATTTACTTTGTCAAAAAGACAGCTTTGCGAGCAGATAATCCGTGTTGATAGTAAGAAAAGTTATTAATATTGGACAGACCACTTTATAACAGTATAGAAAATAAAGTTAAGATTGATATGGTCGATATTTTTTATATTGGAATTATTACCTTTTATTATATATAGGGATTAAATTGGCATTCTTCCATTCTCTAGGGAAAGTTTTAAGTAAGTTTTCAAATAATATTTCTAAAGGAAGGCGTTAAAGATTTATAATTTCTTTTAATAAAGAAAGCTGGAATTTTGTTAGACCCAGCTCCCTTGCTAGGGTTTATTGATTTTAGTGCCTTAGAAACATTGCGTTTATTAAGTGTAGGTAGGGTCGGTACTAGAGCTCATTTTGTGATCTACCCTTTATCAGCGGGATGGGTAGTTGTACCAGTTTTGAATTTTTTATTGTCTTGTTTGTCAACTTTTAGTGAACATTAAACAATAACAATTTATTTGTTATAATTTGTAAAATTACTGTAGATTTTAAGGTGATTGAGATGGTTTTTACAAATATCATTCGAAGTTTTTTGATATACATATTGAATGTGTAAACTAACCATTCTTTTGTTTGAATAATGAAATTAACAAATTATAGTCCACTATACTGCGAAGTTTTATTAGAATTTTACTATTACTTTTAAAGAATTTGTTAATTTTGAAACGCGTATTAATCGCTCATTTTACAAATTTCGCCCGTTATGTTCTATTTCGCATATCAATAGCTAGCTGAACCCGCGATTTCATCTACGTTAAATGTTGTTTTGGTATCATTTTCATTAATTTAGGCAAATTGTTTAACAAATAAGAAACATACCTGCACTGCACTTGAGGGAGGAATTTCCTAAACATTACTTTTGATAGTTTCCAATATGTATAAAAAAACTTCTGAATTTTACATGCCGTACAAGATATAGTTTGTAAATGTGAAGTTTGAATTTTTTAATGTGACCCCTGCAAACCCCCTTGCGGGTGGAATTTCGCAAAATCCGATCTTAGCTGACATCTACTCGGCAAAAGGAATATTCCTACTAAACTTCAAGTCTTTACACCTTATGTTTCCAAAGATATCGTGATGAGTCAATAGATACCTGGATATCTCTTTTATATATATAAAAATAGAATATAGATATTATGAAAGAAATGTGTTCATACGAACCAACGATAGTTATAATCCATGCCACGACGTAAGACATCCCTCCGATCCACGACACACACATAATAAATGTTAGTGGATAAAGCCGGGTATGTTTTTTGCAATCTGGAATAGTCACCCAAAGTAAAAGTGCCATAGGCCATGTCACTATCCAGTACAGTTTCTGGACACCAGAAGATTTCTCACCCGGCCACGACCACAGAGATCCCGTGTTTGATTCCGCTAAGAAAACAGAGTTTCGCAGTTATTTTACGAGATCAATCTTACAGAGAGATTAGTCAGCGTGAGAGATATTGTACTAGAAACCTTTTTTTATTCTCTAACTTTCTTACACTGTAAGCATAGTTAGAGCTTAAATAACAACTAAATGTAAGATTTTGTTATCACTTGAGAGTTTAATTTACACATCTATATATATTAAAATTTGTTGTTTTTCGTTATTCGTCCCGGTTATTACCACAATTTTTTCTAAAGTTGATACATTCTGCAATTATAATTCAGCGTTTTGTTTATTGAATTAGAAGGAAGTTAATAGAGAACAATGTTGTTATATAGTTGTTTCGAAGTATTTTGGTATATCGATGGTTCCATCGTTATTGGTATATATATATATATATATATATATATATATATAAACGAAGATGCAACTATGAGAAATCTAAAATGTATATATTTTTTTTAATGGCAACGAATTGGCTTACACAAATAAATATAACAATTACCTGAATCCGTAGATCCAAGCCTTTTGTTCCTCTCTACTCCTTCTTCTAAATCGTCAACGGCCTGTTTCGAGTCACGACTTTCTCCTAAAAAGAATTATAAATTCAATTGATATTTCCTTAGCTTATTATGATTTAAGTCAATCATCTAAAGATTAAGGGGCACTATTTTTAATCAGTGTTTAGACTCTTGACAAAACTTCAAGATGTAAAAATGTCGTAAGAACAGTATTTTGAAGAGAAAATAAATACTAAACGTTGGATTGAAAAAAGAAAGTAATGATACTATTACTATGATAACAGAAGGTGCGGTTCGGTTATCAGTTATAGTTCGTATGATATTTTTAATATTATTGTTATTATTCCAATATTGCATACTTAATTATTAATATATTGGAATAACATAAGTCCCTTAAAAAATGAAAATAGTCTTTTTTGCCTCATCATAGCCCACAAGTTGAAAAACTTTAATTCTGTTTTATTAAAATGTGTTTTGGAGTTATAATAGCTTATGAAAATTAACAATTGAATCAGTTAAGGTTACACTAATGAACAGACTCATCCTAGGATTTATTGTATAATAATGATGCAACTCTGTTAACCTTTAGGTTTAGATAGTAGAGGTGTTATCTCAGTGTAGGTCCTTTTCTTGTTGATATAACAGCATCCACTTCTCGCAAAGTCACCGATCCGACTGTTGTAAATCATAGCTAAAATAAAACATTCATTTTTATTATATCTAAGTTAACTCATAGATACAGAGGGGAAGAACATCGTGGAATTTTGTTTTATTGTGAACTAGCTGATACGAGCAACTTCCTCTGCATACATTTGAATTTGGAAACAAGCTCTGTATTTCTTAATTTTTAAAATGGACGCACTGTTGAGATAAAGCTTTTGAGTTTAAGAATATAAGTCTTCGAAGAGGCTGACGTGTATTATTTACAATACAATCGGCCCTTAAAAGCAGTTTAGAAAAAAATGATCACAAAACATATTCACTGACATATAGATCTTTATATTACTGTACAGCAAAACAATATTTCTATTAAGCAAAAAACAGATAAAACTAAGATGAGTTCCATTTTTAACAGTTACTTTATAAAAAAGTACAAATGCTAGATGGAAATACCATTCAGTAGAGGCCAATAAACTATGTGCTTATGATACTTACCCAAAATATAGAATGTGTACATTAGGACCAGCAATAAAGCTTCATACCAGAACACTTTGTCGTCTAGAAGCGTCAGTATAAGGGCAACTACCGCTACAGCATACATCAAACAATCCCGCGACACTGACCACCAGTCCAGTTCTATTACCTGCTCAATAATACATATATTTAAAATATGATCTGTGCAACTTTATATATAACGAAATAGAGAAAAATAATTACTCTGCCAGCAAGAAGCGCACAGCAAGCAGGAACAGCAAGAACGTTGAAGACCGCTGAGCCAACAATGGCTCCAACTCCGAGGTCTCCTTCAGTGACAAAAGTTCCAACACAATTTATAAAGAGTTCAGGACTTGAACTAGCTGCTGCCATGAATGTTGCACCTGCTATATCAGCTTCCATATGCAGACCTGCCGTATTAAACCATATATTCAAAACTGAAATGAAAACTTATGCTCTTCGACTCCTATTATATGGTCATAGGGTGTACCTCTTACATTTAGTTATTGTGAACTAATAGCCAGTAGACCTTATAAGAGGTAAAAAGATAGATACTCGTATATCTTGTTAAAATTTTCAATCGTTAATAAAATAATTTTTATCCAGCTACTCAAGTCCAAATACATTTATGTACAATTGCTTTTATCTTGTCTACTAAATTGTGAAGCTTTTAAAAAAAGAATGGCAGTGATTGTGTGCATAATTTTTTTACTCGGTAATTTTAAAAGACTTGGTTTAAAAGAATTTTCGTTAGAGACAAGTAGCCCTTTCACTACAACCAAAGCGATGGATTTTGATTGATATACCACCTTGATATTAATCACTATTCAACGAATCGAAACAATTTTTGGGTTTTACATGATATAAATTACTTTTATGTGATTTTGATATTTATTTAACTGTTTTAGCCATTTGTAAAGGGCTAAGATATTTTGCTAGCCTTTTCTAACCCCAACCCCCTTGATTTCTGGATTCCTAATTTATTCCTCATTCATTCAACAAAGAGAGAAAAATAATTTTGCAATGTGTTATCCGAATATGAGACCTCATAATTAGGAGGCACAGTCTAATTGACTGATTACAGCTAAACTCTATCACTGTTAAAAAACCCAACTTACGCTGAATAAAATGTAACCAATAGTCGACTCTTTATAATCATCGACATTAAGTACCAATCAGTTATACGCATTGTATGTAATAAGCCGCAAGTCCACAATGTATGCATAGCGCAGGACACTGACCGGCGTCCACTGAATACATCTTTCTCAACACTTAAGAAATATAATACTTTTGCAGTTGTATTCATGCGCCGATATCCATTAAGGTCTGGGGACTAAAGTATGATATATCAATTGTATCAGAATGCTATGTAAATGGCCTAATGGATAGACACGTGGATACCTGATAAAAGTCACCAGTTCGAATACTGATCAGGCACCACTAACTTCTATTTGTAAAAGTTATGTATTTAATAAATGTATAAATTTTGTCATTACGATTTTAGGTGAAGAATAACATCGTGAGGGTACGCGCATAACGCAGGACCAATTCGGGGGATATTTGTAGCCTGCCAAGGTACATTGGAGTACCGTAATGGGTCTATACTCTAAAAGCACTCTTCCTGTGAAAGTGGATGCCTGAACCCAGCAATAAGATGTTAATAGTCTGCTACTGTTCTTACCGTATTTAAATAGACTACGCTAATACCGTTTTAACTCTTTTTTTCAGTCAATTAAGTAGCATAAACAAATTATTACAACATTAATTAAATAAATTTATTAGAAGTAAATAAAAATGACTTCAAATTATTACAAGTGATTAATTTAACCAAAAAAATACCTTACGATAATATTGATTTTCTTTTTGTAAGCGAAAAAGCAAATATTTGAGATTTTGATTAGTTTTAATTTGATAGAATCATTTTACATACTAGTAACTTAAAATGTTAGAATTAGACTAGACATAAAGGCAATGATATCGGTGTTTTGTATTTCGCAATGATAGAGCCATTTATCACACGTTAAATTATTACTGCGACATTTAAGGCAATTTACTATTTTATTAAAGGCATTCTTTTATTTTTTATATATTATATAACTAAGAAAAAAAATACCTACACAAGGAGTGTTTTTATTGTTAATAGATTTAAATTTAAAATATCATTTTAATGAAAGCTAATTTCAATTGTTAAATAATTAGACAAATTTGGTATGACATATTTGAATTAGGGTAACTTTGACATATATGCAATTTCTAATATAATTCAAATGTCATGCGGCCCAATAAAGTTTGAAAACAACTGAGTCACAATCAGTATCAGTCATTTGCTAAGCCATTTCGAAATTTCCGATAAATCAAGTAAACAATTTTTACATAAGAAGCTAAATTATGCAATAACACTTACGTTCACATATTATCTCGATGGCAGGTACAAAGTATTGTTCACATACAGTACCAAGTAGGAGGAAACAGTACACAGCCAGCACGCAATGAATTAGAATAAAGCCCTGGGAAAATATGTGAGAGTTATGTCAGTGATACATTACATTAAAAAAGAAATTACATAATGAGGTTATGTTTTACTTAATCTGTCACCCATAAAATGCTTGTTCCTCATAGCATTATTCCGTATTTTTATCTTGGCGGTACCTTTTACAGTTAAAGTGGTAACGAGTCGCGGTTATAAGCCATAGTATTTTTAGTTTTTATTTATCCCTAATTTCACAGCCGAGTATTGTCCTTTCAGTAGCGTACAAAACTCTTTATCAATATACGTACACAAGAGAATATTACAAGGATCCCTGCATATTTCGGAAGCTTTTCTAAAGTACGTTAAAATTGAGGTCTCACAGAAAAGTGCATTGTGAAGTGAAACTCATTAATTGGAAGTTATTTCAGAAAAACAGATAGATAGATATATAATATGTTTTATTTTACGATCGATGAGGCCTTTCCACCAAAGGGACGTTAATGAACAACAGCTTTACTTTTACATTCTCCTTGTCAGTGGGCTAATAAAATATTGTGCACTCATATTGCTAGCTAGAGCTTGTGTTTGTTTATCGGCAAGAAAGATATAGGAGATTTTCTGTATAATCTGCATTATTATTATTATATAGGTTTGGTGTATTGGGAGGTTTCGGCCGGATACTTTACTAGCAAAAAAGGATTTATGTACCATATAAAATTAAAACCGTTTAAGATATAAATTCCTTCTTAACATGATACATCAACCGAGGTCACTGTGAAGGGCTTAACTATATGTAATTTAAATAAATAAAATACATGTAATTAACTTAAGTTTAAGTGCAAAGATTATCTCTTGTAACGGCTTCTACATGCCTGAGAAAGGTCCGTTTAAAAATGCCAAAGATAATTCGTTATTCTTTAAAAAGTTTTAAATGCTGAAACAATTTTGATGGATCGATATTCTACTCTTTATATTTACGTAGATCAAACATTTCTTAGTTTTGTGTTGTAATAGAATTATTTGGAAGCTTAATCTTTTCAGTGGATTGAAAAATTTCAGAATATCTAGATTTAAGATCTTAAAGTTTTCTTTAGTATAACTTACATGCTGTCTTTGATATCTGTTAAGGCCATCTGAAGGAAATTCAAGTATAGCTGCTGGAGTACAATTTTTAAATTCTGGCTCCACTATAGCTAATAAGTGTCGGGTAACAACACTTGTATCTTGTCCTGGTAAAAGAAATAAGAAAAATTACTGTATTTCATCATTCGTTATTTATTCATTTCAGTTCGTTTAATTATTATCCAATATTACCTGCAGTTAAGGCTTCATTTTGACCTACGTCGTTATTATACATAAGATAGTAAAATAAAGGTATTCCGAAGAATAAAATCACACGTATATAAAAAGCAATTCTATATTTACACACACTATTAGTTCTTATCAACATTTTGGCCATTCAAATAAATAATTAAGTAATAACAATGACTAGGAATTCGTTACCGAATAACTGTTATTTATTTAGTTATTGAAATTCTTTCTTTTGTCAAATAAAAAATTCAAATATTTCTCCGTAACACCAGCTCAATTTCATTGGCAAATATATGATCGATGAATTAAAATTGAGTAACATATACAAGTTACTACAACGCTAATCAATTACGTACTATTTCTTGATCCTTCATTTGGCACTAGAAGTATTTATCAATATACCATATCGATTAGATGTATTTTATCACATTATCAGTCGTAGAGTAAACTAATAAAATCTCAGGTAGTCGATATGGTGTGGGTATATTCCGTTGCGTAGATCTGTCAAATACGAATTTTTATGTTGATATTTAACCAATAAAAGTAAATGTAATGTATTCAATATCTTACCCATTTCTTGTAATAACAAATATAAATTTAAAGGTATAGCTGATGCCATTGTTTCTAAAATAAAAATATTATTATTCTTTATAACATCACCCAGTGAAATTTCCGTCAAAATCAGTACGACCGATTCAGAGATTAGCGGGAACAAACAGAGAGACAAATAAAATTATTTTTCTGTTATCAATATACTTTCACATTGTTGTTAATTTGAAATTATAAACAACCACTCCAATTATATATTTTTTGTAGATCATCATCATCGTCATCGCCTTTTCTTGTTTATACGGCGTCGGCTTTCCCAACCATGACAACAACAACAACATACCAACAACTTTTCTCTATCGAGAGCATCATTGTTTGTTAAACCTGCATCTACTAGGTCTCTACGGATTCTCGTCGACCATGTGATCTTCAGCCTTCGTTTCCCCTTTTTTTACTCCATAGAAAGGCACTTGTTAGATTATCGTAATATATGACCGTAACATATATATATATATATATATATATATATATATATATATATCTACCTAAACGTCTTCGCCTTTGAGCGCAACCCCGCTTACCAAACGTAGCATACGCATTGCAGTCATATGGAGTTTTTGATCACGTGACTTTTTCTTAGGCCAAATTCGAATGAGGGTAAATTTTTTACGGATGGACGCGTTTCAATAGCGTTACAAGGATGTGCAGCATGTTTAAGGCTTATTCGTTTTAAGATTAGGTAGTTTTAATATTTACAAATAACATGTACCATTCTAATTTACCACACGTCATTTAATAATTAAATTAAAATTTTTCATAAAACATAAAATATAAATATTTCACTAATCCTTTTTTCTAAATTAGTTTGCCAAAGAAATTTCACTTCTGACATGTGTACTTTGTACGCACATACTTTTTTGCATTTATTTTTTTATATAGATGATAATAATAATATCTCTTTATATATTCTTTAAAGATCTGCTTGATGAAACTTAGACACGTCAATTAGGTGTAACACTAAATATACAGCTCAAACTTAACATAAATACATAAAAACACATGAAGCAGCACAAGAATTCTTTGCATAATATCCTATGGTTTAAATTTTTTTATTATATTTTGGTTGGAATCCCTTTTGATAACATTAAAATTTTAATAAAATTGCTTTTTGAAGATGTTTGTATAAGTGAAGACACCCTTTAATTTTATGCATTAGTTTTCATAGTACTTGATGCTCCCCGTGATGTCATCCATCCCGTAGGTATATGGATACCTATTCTTAGTGAACGATGTAACTGCGACATTTAGAGTAAGTAATCCTTTTTCCCTTTCTCTTCTTTGCGGATTATATTGTGGGTATTCTAAAAACCGTCTTCATTGCCTTTCCAATGCGGCTGGTTGGATTTCAAATTCCATAACGGACATAGGTAGAAACAATTTTTGCGTTTTATTTTTATATATATATATATCTATATATAATCACTTAAATTCAGTATCTTGTCTGGGATACCAAATACAAGATAAGATAACACTTTATTGCACTTATTACATAAATAAACAGAATAAAACACAAATAACAAGATTAGGACGGGGTGCAAACAAATCTTTATCTTTATAAGCAATCTCTAACCAGTCAACTGATATTACGCGGGTATCAACGAAATACAACATGGAATATTGACTTGTAGAATATTACACAATTTTATTGCATTTTCAACAAAGATTAATGAATCTTTAATTGAAGATGGATCTTTGAGGAAGGTTTGGAGACCGTTGTATTAATTATGATAATACTTTGGCAACTTCGACTTTCATTTATATGAAGCTTTTAGGTTTAATGCATTATGGTATTACTTATGAAATTAGTGATTGACCATCTAAAACATTTCCTGTTTGGTTGAAAATTTCAAATTGGTACATTTGAGTTTTGAAACGTTTTCATTTGGTCATTATGTTTTTCTTTGGCGTCGCTTATTACCATAAAAGATCTATGAAATATCGGAATATTTAGGACTACAAGTTCTACCGTGGCACCAGTGCTGTAGAAACAGCTCGAAGGATTAACGATGTGTACGACGCTGGTGTCGCAAAAGAAAGCGCGGTACGGTTTTGGTTTCACCGTTTCTATTGTGGAAATTTCGACCTTCAGAACCAATGCCGTCGGCGGCCAGAGATCAAAGTGAAAAATGAAGAATCACAAAGTGTTTCAGAGATAGTTGCAGGCTTCGGGGTAAGTGACAAAACTGTATTAGTCTACTTGAACGAGGGGTACCTCATTAATTGAGTGTATCGAAATTGCAAACACGTGTCGATTGCTGTGTTACATTGCTCGACCGATTCAATAACAAAGGGTTAAATCTAATCATTACTTGTGATGAAACGTGGATACTGATCGATTACCGGTAGCCCTTGTCGCAATGGCTGAACCCTAGAGACCCGGCCAAATCACGACCTAAACGAAAATTGACTAGTGCCGGTGTCGTTCACTTTAGCTTTCGAAAATCTGGCCCAACGATTACTGCAGCATATATATCTATTGTCAGCAACTGCAAATCATGAAGGTAGAACTAGTTGCTAAACAACCGAGATTGGTCAATTGATCTAGGCCACTGCTCCTTCACGACCACACACTGTACAACAAACGACCACTAGGTTAGATCAGCGACAATTGGAATATCGGCGGCCACCACATTCCATGGACCTTGCTCCAACAGATTACAATTTTTTCCCGAAATTTTGACAACTCCGGTGCGGTGCACCAAACCGACTTCAATGAGTTTATTGATTCTCACTCCCCTGGTTTCTTTAGTAAAATAATCAATGAACTACCTACGAGATGGCAAAAGTGCATCGACAACAACGAATGCATACTTTGATTAATTAAATATAAATTAACATATAAAAATTGAGAGTTATTTCCTCCCGTACAGAACGTCAATTTCATATGTAAGGACCTAATATAGAGTTACATAATAACGAACAACTTGCAACATTATAGGCATCTACTTTTCTCTTAAAATATAAAGGGTTTATGTCATATTAATTTTCTAGTAACAAATATTTTATAATAACAACAAGAGTTTAGGAGGATGCCATGTCTGGAAATCATGTATTCCAAAGGGGGCGGTTAGTTTTTGTCGGGAAAGAAAACAGGATAACCATGACTTGTCATCAGGGAATAGTAAGTACAATATATTTATAATATCACGCAGATGTTACTGATAGACATTCAAAAGAAAATAGAAGCTTGAAGACAACATTTAGATATGATCTGTAAATATATTACCTACTCAAACGAATTCTTGAACGAATAAAAGTGGAGAGATTGCAAGAAGAGGATGTTAGAGAAGAATATCTGAAAAATTTGAGTGGGCGATTCAAGAGTGAAGACGAAGGAAATGAGATTGAAAGTTTATGGAATAAATTTAAAGATGGAGTGGTTGGTGCTGCTATTGATGTATGTGGCGTGTCTAAAAGGAGGAAAGGTAAGAAAGAGAAGAATTTGTGGATGGACAAAAATGTTCAAGCAGCTGTATGTGAAAAAAAGAAGGCTTGGTCCGATTGGTTGGCTACAAAAGCGAACCAACGAATGCAAAAGGCAACGCATGATGACGCAAAAAAGGTAAAAATGGAATATAAAAGGGTGAAAGTAATCGTGAAAGAAGCTGTAAGAAAGAGAAAAGAAGAATACAGTGATATGTGTAATAGGAGACTGTCTGATGATTTTCAGTCAGTTTTCCTCGGAGCTTTGTAAAATCAGAAGTTTAGATGGAAGTTTAATAAAAGGAGAAGAATGGATATTGAAGNATGAGTATATTAGAGGAAGTGTGAAAGTATCACCAGTGACCGAGAAGTTAAGGAGTGGAAGGTTAGCTTGGTATGGACATGTAATGAGAAGGGAGGATAGCCATGTATGCAAGAGGGTCCTAAATATGATGGTAAGCGGCAAGGCCGGGAGAGGGCGACCAAAAAAGTGTGGATAAATTGCGTGAAAGAGGATATGTGTATAAAGGGTGTGAATGTAGAAATGACAGCGGATAGAGAGAAGTGGCGAAAGGAAACATGCTGTGCCGACCCCACCTAGTGGGATAAGGGCAAGAAAAACAACAATATGAGGTGCTTTCACTTTTTTTTCCTAAAAGAGCCAATATTTTTATGGACGTACAGCAAGTTTTCTAATATATATACGTCGTGAACTGTCATTATTTTCAATTTTACAATTTCATTTAAATACTTTTGCCACCATTTAGGAAATGCCATGGGGAAAGGTAACCACCGAAAATCAGGATTGGGGTTGTTATCACTATAACTTTTTCTTAATCACACCGCGATACAAAATTTATTTAAAAAGAAATATTTAAAACATATGTGAAGACATAATTTTCATTCTTAATTTTAACAAGTCCTTATAATACCATGATCATAATTTTGCTAAAATATACGAAGAGTGAATGAAGTTTAATATGATATAGCTACAAGAAGCCAGACCATTGAGGCGATTGTGTTAAATCTGGGTCACACAACAAATGCACCGCCACGTGCACTGCACACGACGACGATTGATCTTTAACCGTTTATGAAAGTAGAGAAATAATTCAATTCTATAACTTTAAATTGCGAATTTGGGTCGATTCCATTTTTTAAATACACTTAGAGTTTACCCAAACCCCGCCTTTCAGCACGCAACGTTATTAATGAAAACAACAGAAAATAATTAAATGTCAAAGTAATGTTAACGTCCCATATATTCCTGTATGGTATAATAGGCGTTATCAAGGATATATTTTTTCAATGGCCATTTATTTTTATGTGTACTGTCAATCTATGCTCTACGTTTACAGCTGATAATTGGTAATATACGGTTTTATAAGGAATCTCGGAAAACTGAGGTGAAGCGATGCTTATATATAGCAGACCTATTAGGTTGGGGATTAGATATTTAAAAAATATCAATGATTGTCATAACATGTAGGGAAACCTCGAGCATAGCTCTCTCCATTGCCCGCTGAGTGACTCTGAGTCTTCTTACGAGGTCCATTGTCAGCGGCCAAGTCTCGGAACCATATGTAATCGCTGGCAACACGCACTGTTGTAAGACCTTAGTCTTCAGGCACTGCGGAATTATGGATGAAAAGAAGTCCCGTAGTTTTCCGAACTCTGCCCGTCCGAGTTGGATTCGGCGGTTGATCTCTTTTTCGAAGTTGGACCTACCTAATTGGATCGTGTGTCCCAGGTAGATGTACTCGTCTACAACTTCCCTACGTGATCAAATCCGAAATGAGGAGATACGTAGGAGAACTAAAGTCACCGACGTAGCCTACCGAATTGCAAAGCTGAAGTGGCAATGGGCAGGCCACGTAGTTCGCAGAACCGATGGACGTTGGGGCCCGAAGGTGCTAGAGTGGCGGCCTTGCACCGGAAAACGCAGCGTCGGCAGACCCCCCACCAGGTGGACCGATGATATCAGGCGGGTCGCTGGCAGCCGCTGGATGCAAGCGGCGCAAGATCGGGTCCATTGGAATTCATAAAGAGAGGACTTTGTCCAGCAGGGGACGTCCATTGGTTGAGACGACGACGATGTCATAACATTGTAATGTTTTCAATTTTTTTTTGTCGCTGGGAAATGCATTTACGCACCCCGCCTGAGAGTCAGACGGGAGTGTGGGACTCGCCGGTAGTACCAGAATACCCACTAAAACCCAGCGGAGCCCTCGTCATTTGACAATGGCAAGACATTGTGGCATTCCACTCTGGCCCCTCCGAATGAAGCCGGCTCAAAAGTGCGCTACAGGGGGAGGGGTCCATGATACTGTACGGTACCCCCGTATTGCTCTAATCGCTATTACTCTTTGGGCGCGCCGTAAGAGTAATGTTTTCTATAGAAAATCCAATTGTAGATTCGATATACAATAAGAGGTATATTACACACCTAGGGCGAAAGTATAATGTGGTGCGTTTACAATTTTTCATCAGACCGAATCGATATCGAAAGTTCGATAAAAATATTATATTATTTGCATTGTTAGTTAGATAGATATTGAATCGGGAAACATTGGCGCGCATGCTTCTACTGCCTAACTAAGCAACAAGTCAAACTTATTTATTTATGATAAATGTCAAAGACATAAACTGAGGAGGTAAAACTCTAATATAAACTGTTGTATAAAATACGTGTATGGAAAGTACCAACATCTAATTAGATTAGCCATTGATAATTGTTCTTTAAAACTAGATAGATGGAGCTAATATCAGCAATACTTTTATTGACACATCCGCTTAAGGATGATCAACATTAGAAAAATGTCGACGTTGACATCGAACTATAGGAATATATTATACGCAGCAAAACATCGAAGTTTTCAGCAAGACAAAATTGTTTGCTCTATTTATTTATGTGGTTTCGTTCATTACATTTTTGACAGCTCTGGCACAGGCTAATGCATCTTTGAAATGTATAACTTTGAAACTGAGCTCAATGAGATTGGCGATTGCTACAACAGTAGCATTTTCCGTTTGTAGCAATCTTTTCTTAATTTCATCATCATCAAAGTACTTACAAAGTACATCATCATCAAAGTACTTTATTTTAATTCTCATCGATTGTCAGTTTTAGTTGGAAACCAATCACTTTAGTTAGTAATCTGGAAAGTGGTATTACTTTACAATTGATTACGTACACTCCCAACTACCTCATTGGTCTAGTGGTCAGCATGTTCGACTACAGACATGAGGTCCTGGGTTCGAGTCCCGGGTCGAGCCAGTTCGAAATCGATATTGAGTTTTCTATTAAGATTTTCTCAATATTTGCCCGAAGTTGGGAAAAATTTGGCGGTGAAACCCACTCCCGTGCCTCGGAGACCACGTTAAGCCGTCGGTCCTGCGCCTGATCTCTCTCTCCGTTCGAGTCGGATTGCCGTCACGTTGGACTATGAGAGTGAAGGAATAGAAAGTACACTTGTGTACTATGTATTGCTCCACCTGCCAATCCGCAGTGGAGCAGCGTGGTGGGTCTATGCTCTAAAAACCCTCCCTCATATGAGCGAGGAGGCCTGTGCCCAGCAGTGGGACGTTAATGGGCTGCTACTTACTTTTTTACTTTACTCCCAACTATACATATTCTAATTGTTCCTTCTCATTACAAAATTCATTGTGCCTATATGCTGAATGCCGAATAAAGATTTGCTGTACTTACATATTTCGTTGTAGAAGTTTCATTATTAACGATATCAATAACTCAAAACCTCCACAAGGGCGAGGGTTGCAGTTGTGAGTTTTTTAATCCCTTAGTTAGTAATAACTATTCGTAGGGCTTACTTCGATTACGTTGATCAGTGCCATGTTGAGTAAAACGGTTGACCTGGTAGTTATCTAACCCCATAGCTAGTATATTCAACGCTAAATGGCCGTCAAGCATATTTTATTGTTTCAATATTTAATTCTCATTGATATTTTATTATAGAAATGAAAACATCAAAGTTTTCTAGCTAAATATGGATATTGAACATCCCCACATCATAATCAGAAATTGACATTTGAAAAATTGTGAGAGACGGTATTGTTGGGTATATTTTATTTATTTAAAAGGAATTGGTTTATATATGTGAATGTTAATCTGTTAATATAAATTCAAAAAAATAAAAAGAAGTGACTATGTTAATTGTTCTTGCTTTAACATGGGCCCATTTAGGTCACCAGGAAACAATTTCGAAATTTTGAAAATGAATATTAAAATTATTTTCCTTTAAAACGAACTTGGTTCCTGGCGACATAAATGCGGCCTAAATACAATAAAAGTAAAAGTAAGTAGCAACCCATTAACGTCCCACTGCTGGGCACAGGCCTCCTCACTCATATGAGAGAGGGTTTTTAGAGCATAGACCCACCACGCTGCTCCACTGCGGATTGGCAGGCATAGTACACAAGTGCACTCTCTATTCCTTCACTCTCATAGTCCGATGTGACGG